>BRDA01014335.1:0-15675 GCA_036984385.1 Crenuchus spilurus | reverse complement strand
TGTTAAATTGAGTAGAGTCTACACCAGCTAGTCGATTCTATACAAACCTCAAAAATGTGTTTGTTAGCAATGCTAGACTCACAGCTCCAGTTCTAAACTAAAAACTCCAAACATATCTTAGCTGATCGACCACATCTGAGATGAGTTAAATTGTAACAAATAAGACTTCTGGGTGAATCACTGCTTTAACCATGTTCAGCGTCTTGCTGAAGTATCCTTACACATTTTTCCAGAGGCAGCGGTTTTCCATTGTGGAAGTTGGAGAGAATCAGTGCGATGGTAGTGAGGGTTTTACCCTGAAATAAGAAAGTGCATCAAAACCACAAACCATGTCACAGTACAGTCAGCTTCTAATACTGAAAAACATTAAAGAGATGTAGCCCAAAAATCTGATCTTACTTCCCCGTCTCTCGACTCATCAGTGACTGAAGTTTACTTTAATTTTACACTGGAGGATAATGGAAGCTACTATTATTTAGTACCATCAAGTCGATTAAGACTCCTGGTGACCATATAGCTAGAACATTCTGTCTTCTGTTTGAGTCTTAATGTGTCCTTCATTATTCATCTGACTGTATTCATCCATCCCTCTTCCTCTTTTACCTTCTCAAATGTGCTGGTTCTTCTCATAATGTGAACATAAGAGATCTTCAGTTTGGTTATCTGGGCTTCTAGTCAAAGCTGAACTTGATTTATTTGTTTTTGTTGCTGTCCAAAGTGCTCAAAGGTCTCCAACATCAAAGTTCAAAGACATCAACATTCTTCCTGTCCTGTTTCTTTAATTCTCCAGCATTCACATCCATAAAGAACCACAGAGAACACCAGTCTGGACTGTTCTGATATGTTTGGAGAGATGAATCCTTACATTTGAAGATCTTCTCTATTATCTCTGGAGTACCAGTCTGTGTACTATTTCCTGAAAGCTAGCAGATCGCACCAGTTAGCATAATTCATATCACATGCTTGCCTCAAACTGTCATGCAGACTAGATTATGTGGCTCAACAACTATAATGATAATGAAAAAAAACCAGTGGCGGTCATCCATGTTCACATTTGGTCTACATGTACTTGTGTTTACCTTCTTGTCTCCACCTTGTGCCTCAACCCTGGTTACTGTGTTCACCTGTGTCTTGCTTCACAGCTCTACTCCTGCATCTTCTCGATTATGTTTGGCATATGTATTCCTCTTGTTCACAGTGTCTGTCTGGTATTGAGTCTACCACTTTCATGTGTATCACCATTTTTCTTATGCATAAGCTTTGCCATTTGTTGGAAGTCCTTCCTAGTTTATACTTACATTCTGCCTTACTCCTTGAACCGCTGACAAGATCATACAATGTAAAAAAAAAACAATCAATCAGGTCTATTTAAGACTACTAAGTAACTCAATCCAGTTTAAAGTCAGGATTTAGGGACCTAATGCTAACTGGTGTATAAGCTTCCATGACTTGTTAGCTACATTAGCCTTGTAGCTCCAGTGTAAAACTCAAGAACCAAACTTCAGACACCAAACATGAGTGTATAAGGGGTGAATGTGATTTTTGGCCCAAATTTTGCTTCAAAAACATGTTTAACAATGTAGAACATCAGTGCATTTCCCCACCAGGCCCATATCATCAGCTAGGATTCCTCCGAGGACACTCTGAGGTCTCTCTTTCACGGCAAAATTTGTCAGAATATTAAAATACAGCCCACTGTTCTGCTCCCAGAATGGTGGCAAGTCAGTGTTGTTTTCTCTGGAGGTCATCCAAAACAGCGCCTGCTTCTGGTGGCGGAGCAGAGGGGTCCGCACAGCCTACATACACAAATACAGAAAACAATACTCAATGCACCCATATAATGTATGGTCAACCAATCCAGTCCACATGTACAATGAAAGACAAGAGAGGTCTGTCATTTTCATCAGAGGTACACTTCAACTATGAGACAAATGAGAAAAAATCCAGGAAATCACATTGTAGGATTTTTAAATAATTTATTTGTAAATTATGGTGGAAAATAAGTATTTGGTCAATAAACAACCAGCGAGAATTCTGGCTTTTACAGACCTGTTAGTTCTTCTTTAAGAAGCCCTCCTATTCTGCACTAATTACTTGTATTAATTGCACCAGTTTGAACTTATGTCTATAAAAGGCAACTGTCCACACTCTCAATCAATCACACTCCAAAGAGCTTTCTAAGGACAACAGGGACAAAATTTTAGACCTGCACAAGGCTGGGATGGGCTACAGGACAATAGGCAAGCAGCTTGGTGAAAAGGCAACAACTGTTGGCACAATTATTCGAAACTGGAAGAAACACAAGATGACTGTCTGGGGCTCCATGCAAGATCTCACTTCATGGGGTAAGGATGATTCTGAGAAAGGTCAGGAGTCAGCCCTGAACTATACAGGAGGACTTTATCAATGACCTGAAGAGAGCTGGGACCACAGTCTCAAAGAGAACCATTAGTAACACACTATGCCATCATGGTTCAAAATCATGCAGGGCATTCAAGGTCCCCCTGCTCATGCCAGCACATGTCCAGGCCCATTTCAAGTTCGCCAATGACCAGAGGAGGCATGGAAGAAGGTCATGTGGTCCACTCGCCATGTTTGGAGGAAAAAGAATGCTGAGTTGCATCCCAAGAACACCATACCTACTGTTAAGCATGGGGGTGGAAACATCATGCTTTGGGGCTGTTTTTCTGCAAAGAGGACAGCACGACTTATCCATGTTAAGGGAAGAATGAACGGGGCCATGTATCGTGAGATTGTAAGCCAAAACCTTCTTCCATCTGTAAGAGCATTGAACATGAAACGTGGCTAGGCCTTCCAGCATGAAAATGATCCCAAATACACTGCTCGGGCAGTGAAGGAGTGGCTCCGTAAAGGTTCTGGAGTGGCCTAGACAATTTGTGGTGGGAGCTGAAAGTTCGTGTTGCCCAGCAACAGCCCCAAAACATCACTGCTGTAGAGGAGATTTGCATGGAGGAATGAGCCAAAATACCAGCTACAGTGTGTGCAAACCTGGTGAAGACTTACAGGAAACGTTTAACCTCTGTCATTGCCATGTTACAAAGCATTGAGCTGGACTTTTGTTATTGACCAAATACTTATTTTCCACCATAATTTACAAATAAATTCTTTAAAAATCCTACAATGTGATTTCCTGGATTTTTTTTCTCATTTGTCTCTCATAGTTGAAGTGTACCTACTGTATGATGAAAATTACAGACCTCTCTCATCTTTCTAAGTAGGGGAACTTGGCTGTATATAAGTGGCTGACCAAATACTCCCCCCCCCAGTGTACAACATTAAGAATACTGACAGGGAGTTGCTCTCAACACTGCTGCCAGTCTTCTGAGACGCCAGACCCAAAACATGTATAGTTCAAAACATCTTAAAATAATGGACCATATATGCAGGGACTGGACTGAATCCTGCCAAATGAGACTCAGTGAGATATTAGCTGATTAGGTCTGGATCACAAACAACTTTTCACGAGAGCATCAACTCAGCACTAAAATGTTCAGTAGAGCTTTATGGCTCCAGCACAACCCAGATATCCAGATGAGGCCAACACAACACAAATGTTTTCTGTGGAGCTTCAAGAACCCAATGCAATGCAAAGGTGTTCAGTGAAGCTTCATGACTCCAACAGATCCCAAAGGTCTTCAATGAAGCTTCAGGACTTCAACAGATCCCAAAGGTCTTCAATGAAGCTTCAGGACTTCAACAGATCCCAAAGGTCTTCAATGAAGCTTCAGAACTCCAACAGATCCCAAAGGTCTTCAGTGAAGTTTCAGGACTCCAACAGATCCCAAAGGTCTTCAGTGAAGTTTCAGGACTCCAACAGATCCCAAAGGTCTTCAGTGAAGCTTCAGGACTCCAACAGATCCCAAAGGTCTTCAATGAAGTTTCAGGACTCCAACAGATCCCAAAGGTCTTCAATGAAGTTTCAGGACTCCAACAGATCCCGAAAGGTCTTCAGTGAAGCTTCAGGACTCCAACAGATCCCAAAGGTCTTCAGTGAAGCTTCAGGACTCCATCAGATCCCAAAGGTCTTCAGTGAAGCTTCAGGACTCCAGCAGATCCCAAAGGTCTTCAGTGAAGCTTCATGACTCCCACAAATCCCAAAGGTGATCAGTGAAGTTTTATATCTCCAACAAATCCCAAAGGTCTTCAGTGAAGATTCAAGATTCCAATGCAACCCAATCATGTTCAGCGGAGCTTCATGACACAAACGCAACCCAAAGGTGTTCAGTGAAGATTTGTGACTCTGTCAGACCCCCAAAGTTGAAAAAAGGAGCTTCCACTTATGCCAAAGATGTTTAAAAGAGTTCAAACTCTCCAGTTCATCCTAAACTTGTTGAGAGGTGAATCATGACTAACTCATAACTCACACTTTAAAATTCAGTTAAAACAGTTCAGATATCCACTATGTTGAATAATAAATAAGGTATTTACATCAAAAAACAAAATACACTCATACAACCAAAACCACTTCAATGTATCCCAAAGGTGGAGCTCAGTCCCTCAAGAGAATGAAGTTCTACTGCTCCACAGCCCAAAGCTGATTTTAAACCCCTCTATCTGACAGTTAGCTTTGGACATGGTGACTTTAGCCTGAGCATCCCCTTCCATTATAACATGTGAGTGGACCTTAATGTAGAATACACTAGCTAAGAAAGGGGCATCTGAACTCTTCTGTACATACAGTGTATATGAACATAATGAGACTGTTTACCTCCACGGCCTCCATCTCCTGAGTTCTGTCCACCAACAAGTCATCAAATAACTTGTCAAAAGCATTTTTCAACTGTTAGCAAAAGAGGAAAAAACATTTTAAATGAAGACACACAATCACAATGCACTAAAGACGAGAAATACAGATGAGCCAAAACATTATGTCCACTCACAAATGAAGTACAGACTGTAAAAGTATTTGGTGCACTGGAGCACAAGGTGAAGGTATAGGATGTATATGTGACATGTTGACTGTAGGAGAAATGGGCAGGTGTGAAGACCTGAACCACTCTGGAAGAGACCAGACCATCATGGTTGGATGGCTTGGTCAAAATATCTTTGAGGTTTTTGTGGTGCACCAGCTCAGCAGTGAGCAGGACATACGAACATTCGCCTCCAGATTCCCCAGATCTTCTCACAGAGCATCTGCAGGATGTACTGGAGCAACAGGTCCAATCTGTCCAATCTCCAACTGACAACTTATAGAACCTGCTGTTAATATCTTGGTGCCGGATACCACAGAACATCTTCAGGGGTTTTGCAGAGTCCATGACTCAGCAGAAGTATGAAGAGAACCAACAGCATATTAATCATAATGTTTTGGCTCATTAAAAAAAAGATAATTTTGGACCCTTACTGGTCAATTTATCACATCAAGAGCGTTCTCAATTACAATTGAGCTTCTATAGACAATGAGTAGAACATGTTCATGCCTGTGTATTGAGTGTTACCTCTTCCTGTGTCAGAGGGATGGTAGAAACCTGTGAGGATGTTTGTGAAAATCTCTGAAGATCCCAGGACACTTTTGATGTGCTATATTTATTTTGTCCTATAAAAGAAGCAGTGCTCAGTGTTTCACATCACCACACATCAATATACTTTACAGTGCAGTCCAAAACTTACTGGACTGGAACATCTTCAGCACATTAGAGTAGAAACGAAGGACAAAACTGGTGCTAAAAAATAAATAAATAAATAAATAAAACTCTGTAGCAGTGAAGCTGATCTGAACTCTGAGTTAACTCTGGTTCCAGTGCATCTAAAGGAGTCAATACCAAAAGTCAATTCTGAACAATCTTGACTCCAAAAAAGGAGCATGTATGGAAAGACAACGGTGACTCAAAGCTGCTGTCAATCCAAAATCAGTGACCTATGGAAATTCAAGGCTAATGCCGCCTTCTAAGTCCCACCCAGACGTGAAAATTGTTCCAAAACTCAGAAGCAAAAAAATGCATGTCAGAAGCAAAGAGAGATTTCAGAAGCAAAAAACAAAAACCTTGAAGCTAAAAATTGTGGGGAAAAAAAACAAAACAATGAAAACATTGAAACCAAACATTTTGGGAAAAATGTCCCCCCAATGACCAATCAACACACCCATTCCCTCAGACTCTCCCAATCACTTGTAATGTCCTTGACTTCAGGTGAGTGAAGACTCAGATGCATGTGAAATCAGACACTGCCTCTTTTCAATGCCACTGATACATTGTCACTGGGCAGCTAAGGCACTCGGAGGAAAATGCAGCATCCCCAACTCTGATACATCAGCTAACAGACACCTGAGCCAACAGACATTGTATTTTAGAGGTGAGAGAGTGCCATCTACACACCCAGAGAGAGAACAGAAAATTTTGCACTTTCAGGGCTCCAGCTGCTGATGGTGAAGCAGCATCATTGGGATTCATGCTGCAGTAATGTCTCTGTCTTGAATCCAAAGCTTTGATTGAAATCATCTGATTTCCAAACACCTGGTACTAAAAAATCATTCTACCTTTGATCGATTCCTTTCCCTAATCATCAGCATTTAGGGAAACAACTCTGTGAAAATTTTACCTTTTACTGTGCTGCCAAGACTGAAGCCGTTACGTTTCATCTGATTGTTTATGGCTTCTCGGTTTTCCTCTTTACCCCAGAACGTCAGGTTTACGGGCATCGTGTACTTATTAGTCACTCCAAAAGGCACAATCCTGGGGAGAGATTACAGCAAAGCAAAACAAATACTGACATTTACACACAAGTGGGATAAAACTCAAAGCAATCAAAGCTGAAATAATGAAGAATTATTCAGAGTAGAGTGAGCTGCAACATGCTTCTCTGAAACAGCCCAACTGTGGACAAGATAGTCATCAGGTATCAATACTGCACTCAAAGTGTGCATTTTACCCCACACCCCAATCAGAGGCCAAATAACATAAAACGAGGCCAAAACAAAAAGGCATTTATACAATCTGAGAACATGACAGCCTTAACAGAGCCTACATACAACCAGTAAAGCTGCTGTTAGTAGAAAAATTGAACAAATACAACTTCTAGGTACTTCCCCCTCCACCTCCGCTGTGCTCCAGCCCTGCCTACAATGGACTGCCAGGAGAATGCACATGAGCAGTGATTGACACTCTGAGACACTCCTCCTCTACTGGCGGATTATTTCAATAGGCATTAAGACAGATCATGTCACATGTACTACTGTCAGGACACAGTAACAGTTTTAGCAAGTGTATTGGAATGCAAATGGAAAATGGTGGACATACTATAACATAAGATTTTTAGTCCGTCAACAACCTCAGTAGACAATACACACTTCAGTAGGAAATATTAGTTATATTTGCAATAATGTAAATGTCAACATTAGTGAAATAAGTACTAATGCACTTCTATGATATTCCTACCTCCCACGATGCCTTGTGCAAAATATGTGATAACTCAGAGTAAACTGCTGTACTAAAATCTATGAGCTTTTGGTCAACAACTTGTGGGAAACAACTTGTGGGTGACTCCAAACTTTTGAGTAGTGGCGCGCAAGGTCTTTGAAATTAAAAAAAGTACCCTGTGAATGTAGTAGGGTCGTGGATGTGCCCATAATAATAAGCTGTACAGTCAACCTACCCTTCCACCTTCGCCAGTTTGTTGTCCATTATGAAGGCCATCGGATCGGCTAGCTCTTTTTTAAGGTGTCCCACTTGGCTGCCGTACACGTTAGCTACCATCACTGCGTTTCGGTCATAGGGGTTCTGCGGCTCCCTGACCAGAGACACCATCTCACCTTTATTTACCTGGAATA
This sequence comes from Crenuchus spilurus, assembly GCA_036984385.1. NCBI lineage: Eukaryota > Metazoa > Chordata > Actinopteri > Characiformes > Crenuchidae > Crenuchus > Crenuchus spilurus. The sequence goes on along the minus strand of BRDA01014335.1, from coordinate 7,889 downwards.
CACACACAAACACACACCAGCAAGTTCAAGTTTAACTCAAGTTCAGCCAAACACAAATTAAGCACATTTATCTTCTATGGCCCCTCTCACACTCCTAACGATCAGCCAAATTACACGAGTGATGTCGCTAAGAAGAAATGGCAGTTTACACTCCATACTCTACATAAACAGCATTTTATGTCACAGTAAGCTCAAATCCTATCTAGATTATATCCAGATTGATTTTTGGTAGTCTGGATAACCAAAAACCACATTTGGAGGTGGTTTGAAATCAGATTGGCGTACAGATCCGTCTCAGTCTGGACACTCAATTAAGATTAAGTGTCTTTCTCACATGTGCTTTAATGACACATTTTAAAGACATTTTTTAAACAACATTAGCACCCTTACCGTTCCAGTGTAATAACGCAGACCCACTATAGTTCCCTGTATTGATCCGATCAGAACATTCTCCTCCAGATCCTCTGGATCCTCAGCTGAACCTCCAGGGAGAGACTCTGACTGATCCACATCGAGAAGATCAGTGAAAGGAACTCCACCAAATCTCCTCCTCACCTCCCAAGACTGCATAACTGAGCTGAGCAGAATATGCAGAACAATCAGAACATTCTACAACACAGTATTCATCAGTTTGAAGCATCGTTCTGGGAGAAGAACTTTCAAAAACAGGTGAAATGTGCTGTTCAAATCTATCCAGAAGAAGCTCCATTATTTTAAAAATAATAATAATTCGAGGATGGCTCTGAATGGTGAATATGCCATGTGAATGGTGTCCATAAGTAGCTGATGGGTCAAGAGATTCTCCTAAAAACAGCTGCTTATTTTAAAAAAAATATTCAAAAATAATTTTAAAATAAATATTTTAAAAATAAAAATAATTTTATTTTAACCTACATTTATTTTTCCTCCTTTATGTTTGTGTGGGTTTTTGTGCTAAAAACAGCTATAATTAATATATACAGAAGGTTGTTTTTGTTATTGTGCTCATGATCATTGATATTTCCAGAGGTTTAGCTTCATTCACCTCCAATTCAGGGGTGACCTCTAGCGTTTATCAGTCAATTTTTCATAAATGTTTCTCTCTCAAGCATATTAAACTTGTTATTCTTAGAATAACTTAGTGTTAGAACCGTCTGTGGGTTCTGGGGTTCGACTGAAATACTGAGCTGTACACTCTAGTAGACTGTAGGAAAGTGTTTAATGGTGACAGCATTTTCTATTAACACAATATTAAGCTACATTGGCATGCAAAGGTTTGGGCATCCTTAGTCAAAATGTCTATTACTGTGAACTGCTGTGCAAGTAAAGCAAGACCTTATTTCTAAAAGGCATAATGTTAAAGATGAAAATTCTTTAATGTGACTGTATATTTCCATCTTTTGCAGTTGCAAAATAACAAAAAGCAAGATTTTCGGTAGAAAAACAGTACACCACCACTCCAGAGACTGCTAAATCTTCCTGGAGGTGTTTTGCAGTCAAGCGTTTTGCTTTGCTTTTCTAGCAATCCTATGAGCAGTTCTCTCAAAGTTTTCTTGGTCTTCCAGACCTCAACATGACCTCCACTGCTCCTGTTCACTGTCAATTCTTTACAATACAGTACATTATGAACTGAGGAAACTGCTACCTAAAAACACTTTTTTCTTCTTACAGCCTTCTCCTGGTGTTTGGGCATCAATTATTTTCAAATTTAGTGGAGCTCAAGGCTGTTGAATGTTTGGGACAAGGTTTGCGGAGTCAGATTATTTATAAAGCTTTGAAATGTACATCACCTGGTCTTTACAATCACTGAACAAGCCATAGCTCTGACAAGCTCCATTTTTGAATGGTGATATTATTTTTTACACTCTGAAATTGTACAAAACAAAACCAATACACAAGTTTTACAGAAAATGTTGAAAAAAATGTTTCTTCCTAAACGTTATGCCTTTTGGAAATCAGCTCACCTTCCTCTCTCTTAACGGTATCAGAAAGCAGATTTGTTTTTGTATTTTTTGTAAACTTTGTTCACCCTGCTCTTCAATGAACCCCACAGGACCTCCACAGAGCACATATTATTTGGGTGGTGGATCATTCTCAGCACTGCAGTGACACTTCCGTGGTGGTGTGTGTATTGCTGGTCTAATAGAGTGGACAACGAGCCAACATAATGCAAATCCTTTCTTTCAGATTCTCTCTCAGTTAAGAAAGGTGTCCCTCAGGGCTCAATCTAAGGCCCAACCTTATTTTCCATTTGCATAAATGACATTGTTTACTCTGTTCTGAAGTCATCCATTCATCTTTATACTGATACAGTTCTTTATGATGTTGGCCCCTCTCCAAAGGTTGAGATTAATTCACTTCAAGATAGTTTTTGCCAGCGTTCAGCAAGCTTTTTTCACCTTCAATCTTATTGAAAAAATATTTAGGTATTTAGGTATTTTGTTAGACAATACTTTTTCCTGAGTTCATAGCAGCAGGCTACAGTCTAAGGTTAAGTCTGAAATAGCTTTTTTTATACAGAATGTTTTTTATAGCCTCCTTAAGTCACTCTGCTAAATTACACTTAGTTTAAATGATTATCATTCCTATGCTAGATTAACAGTGATGTAATACACAGATCAGCCAATAAAAGAATCGTGCACAAACTGGATATACTCTTTCATTCAGCAATTCATTTTATTACAAATACTCCCTTTAAACTCAACACTTTTTCTCTTTACTCTTCAGTAAATTGGTCATCGTTGCACACCAATCGTACTATTCATTGGTACATGCTGATTTACAAAACCGTTCTTGGCCTCCCAGTCAGTTGTTACAGCCTCAGTCCTCTAGTTATAATCATTCAGCTAATCACTCTGAGGTTCCCAACAACAAATTTTTTTGGTTTGTCTTCATTTCAGTCAGCTGCAGCCAAGGACTGGAACTCAGTAAACACCATGACTGGTTAATTTTTTTTCAAAGTTGGCTTTTAGGAATTTTATTACTACATTTTTAGCTGATAAATGCAATTGTTATATGGTTACTCACTGATGTATTATTCATACGTTTCTCCGCAGTATTTTGTTTCTTTTTATATGTATTTGTTAATTTCATTTGTATATAGCTGTATATAGCTTACTTTTAAGGGCATGCCTGATAAAATAAGTTACGTAAACAGTAAAAATAAATAAAAAGAAAAGGATGAATAAAGTATACAGAGAAACAGATGGGCAACAGTTTATAATTGTGGAACTACAATGTACAGTACACCTGCATGCTCAGTGGAGCCAAAATGTAGATAAAGGAGGTGGTTCTAATGAAATGGCATATCTGTGCATTAAATAGCTATGATTTTTCTCCATCTTTGTGCTGCCAAGTCACTGTCCTGTAATATTCAGACATCTCTCAGGGGGCGTTTCATAAAGCAGGATTTCTTAGTGTATCCAGCTAACTTAAACCTGTTCAATGAGAACAGTGCAGTGGATAATCCTCAGTGCTGGGCTTAAACTATCTGGCTAATTTAAAAGTTCTGTGGAACATCACGCAGGGCATTAGCTGTGTAAACTGGTGTACTTGCTTTCTTTCACCTTCTGTGCTCGTAAAGCCATAAACTAAAGACTCTGTGACTTTGGCTGTTATATGACAGCATAACACAATTCTATAAATAAATAAAAATGGTCTGAATGAATAATCTGAGCTTTAACTGTGTTGAGGCAGATAAATCAGACTCACCGTGCAGGCTAGAATAAGAACTGAATGTATCTTAGTTCTGTTTTGTTGTTTTGAGCTGAGCTGAGCTCTGCTCGCTGCACACTTTAATTGTCTTCTTCAGGTGCGGTTAATGTTAACTTTCGTTTGCAGTGCGTGCAGCGCCCCCTGCGGCTCGGAGCGGCACTACAGCGCCCACATCTACGTACAAAACAAGTTTGTGTGTCCGTGAAACAGAAAGTAGTAAAGAATACATTACACATACACAACTCCTTTCGCTCCCTCTTTCTTTCTTTCTCTCTCTTTTTTTCGGAAACGTTAGTGTAAGAAACTAAAGAGTGTTGTACTTTACCTGTGCTTGTAAACACATGATGAACTTTCTGTTTCTTTATGATAGTGCGACCAGATCTGAGATGATGGAAAAGAGAACACCTCAGCGCGGGGGGACGACGACTAAGGGGCATTTGGCTGATACTTATATAAAAAAGAGCTTTATTGGCTCTTAACAACACTAACATGCAGAAAAAACACTGGCCTTAAAGGCTATTTGAACATATGTGAATATTTAAAATATGTAAAAACAAAATGATACATTTACATGACATTCTGTGTTGAATGTCATAGAAATTTATATTTTTGTTATAATTTTGTTGGGGTTCTTTTAATTTCAAGTAATTTACTTTGCACACCACTATTCTTCCAATCAAAATACTGAATGAGCAGAAGGAATATTTTCACAGCTCCATGATTGCTGCCATTAATAGACACGCCATGGTAAAGAATATCAAAGTGCTTCTAGAGCAGGGGTACTAATTACTAGTTACTATTAATAATATACTAATACTAATATACAAAGAATAACTATTAAACAATATTATCCATCCATCCATTATTACACCCGCTTAATCCTTATTACAGTTGCAGTTAGCCCCTTACCCCCTCACTGAGCGCAGGTCAGGGTATTACACTATTCAACTGAATAATAAAATAAATATTAATCATTAATAAAATATAAATACATTATTACATATTATTAAATAATAATAAACTATTAAAAGCATGTACCATAAAATTATCACCCAATTCTGTGTTTCACCTTTTCAGTCAACTTCACTCCAGCTCACTATCCCCAATGTTACACTTATGTTTGGAATGTACAGTCAATAGACCTCATTTACACATAATTATATCATTTTTGAGTAAAAATAAGCAGACATTCTGAATTATTTTGACAGACGTTAAACTTAGAGGCATGTAAATAGATGGCTTATCACAGACTTGTAGACGCACACACACAGACACAGACTCAAATGTTAACATTAATGAATTTTAATATGAAACATCTGATTTTAAAATAGTCTAGCTGGCAAGTCCATATGCTGTTTGAGGGAGTGACAGCGGTGACGGCCAATCACACGTTTAGCAAGAAATGGCAGACGCAATCAGTGAGCTTGTGGGTGGCCTAAAAGTTTCCGATTGAGCGGTTTGGAGTTCCGTGGGTCCTAATGCTCGCTCGTCTCCTTTTAATATAGCGCAACATCTCACTCAAGTGAACCGAACGGAATAGAAGGAGGGATTAAACGCTTCTTGAAGCTCTAGTAAAACAAAATCCTGGACGTTTGTGAAACTCCGCCCAGACACTTTTTTTAAAGTCTCAAATAGAGGACATGTCCAGGTAAAAGAAGACGTCTGGTCACCCTACTTTATTAAGAGTCAATAAATCAGGCAGTCAGTCTTTCTCTGACATTTATCCTGTAATTTTGTCTAAAAACAGCTAAAGAATGTGCAACTAATTGCAGATGAACTTTATTTAACCCTAACCATAGTGTTAAAGATAGAGCTAAGGCTAGGGTTAGGGTTAAAGCTATGGCAAGGGTTGGTTTAAGGCTAGAGTTAGGGTGAGGGTTAAACCTAGGATTAGGTTTAAGGCTAAGATTACTTTTAACACCCCAAATTTAGTAGAGGGTTCTGATTGGACAGTGATTATTCTTCATTGTGGCTTGAAATATGTCACTAATAAATAGAGAAAATATGACAGTTTTGAATACGACTTTCTGAATTAAATAATGAACAAAAAATAATTATTTTATAAACTTTTTTTATGTATGACTGTATACTTAATTGTAATCCCCTGTGTGGAACATGTTATGAACTAGAATGCATGAGTACTTACTAATAAACAAGCGTTTTTTGAGACCCAAAAGAAAATGTGCACAAACTCACAAAATCAATCACACAAATGTAACAAAATCAAGACACAAAAATGAGGAAACAGTGTTGCATTATTCCCTTAAATTCATTTATTTATTTTTAGTGCATGAAAACAATTATTTAATCTTAGATAGAACAGCCATTAAAATGTCAATCATAAAGTACTGCGGAAAGCCTAATTAATTTAAATATTCCATTGGCTAAACTGTAAACACGCTGGCGGATTCACCCAGTCCAGGAGAGGAAGTAAACCTCCCCCAAAATATCCCCACATACCATCTGAAGGGGCTCATCTTCATTCACTTCCAGGATCTCCACTGGAGCCCCACATAAAAACAGACACACCTGGAGGAGATCAAGGAGGTCAGTGAGGGACAAAAAAATTCCGATAAAAACTACTGATTGACAAGGCTATCATCAGGTTTGGCCCAAAGTGGTGAACCACGACCCATCCTTGTTTACCCATTATTTGTTCTAATAAGTCAAATTCAGAAAATAAATAGAAACTGTGCACTTATGTGCAACCATTATCTTACTTTGTATCTACTGTCATTGTCCAGTTTAGCTCCACTGATCATACAGGAGCACTTTGTAGTTCTACAATTACAGACTGTAGTTCATCTGTTTCTCTGTATACTTTGTTCTTCAATGGACAGGAACCCCACAGGACAACTACAGACCACCACAGACCACAGATCATTCTCAGTGACATGAGGGATGTGTGTTAGTGTTTGTTTTGTGGATCAGACACTTGGAGTGGACATTTTAAACACTGGCTCCACTCACTGTTCACTTGACACATATGTGTTGTTGGTCCACCTTGTAGGTGTCAAGTCAGAGACAGCAGCTCAGCACAGTTTGTGTTGGTCCTCTATTCTGTATCATTTTGGTTTTAAACACTGTTCAAATACACCAGCAGCTTTGCTATATCGATCAATTTACCAGCACAACATGCTCTAACACACCACTAGTCACCAGTGTCACTGAGAATGAGCCATCCATCCATCCATCCCAAGGTGCAATCCCACCAGCTTAATCCTTATCAGTGTCACGGTTAGTTCCCAACCCCCTCACAGGGTGCAGGGCCACTGAGAATAATCCAACACCAAACAAATACTCTGTAGTGGTCCTGTGAGGGTCCTGACCACTGAAGAACAGGGTGAACAAAGGATACAGACAAACAAATGGACTACAGTCTGTCTCTGAGATATATAAAGAGATCTGTGTAAACATTTTCTATCACTCTAAATCCATAAGAAAAGACAATCACCTGCTTCTTTGTGGTTCTGTCCCAAAGCTTGACTGTTCCATCATAAGAGGCAGAGATGATGACTTTCTCTGTGAGGCGAAGCACACTGACTCGGTCACTGTGAGCCTGCAGGGGTCAGAAAACTTTAGCTATTAAAATGGTTTTCAGTTCAATATGGTTTTGGAGTCTCTGCTAACACAGCTCAGATTCTGCTTTACATGCTGGACTAGCTCCATAGCTACAATTGCTAACACTTGTGACCCCACTTTACATGCTGGGCTAGCTCCATAGCTACAACTGCTAACACTGGTGACCCCACTTTACATGCTGGGTTAGCTCAATAGCTACAATTGCTAACACTGGTGACCCCACTTTATATGCTGGGCTAGCTCCATAGCTACAATTGCTAACACTGGTGACCCCACTTTATATGCTGGGCTAGCTCCATAGCTACAATTGCTAACACTGGTGACCCCACTTTACATGCTGGGTTAGCTCAATAGCTAAAATTGCTAACACTGTTGACCCCACTTTATATGCTGGGCTAGCTCCATACCCAGATAACAAGCATACGTTGGCCCAACGTTGGCTCAACGACAGTGATTGGCATACATTGGCATGACGTTGGCAAGTCACGTTGGCCCAACGACATTTTGGCCAGTGGGCCTACGTTGGCTGTCAACCAGTTTTTGAAGGTGGGCCTACGTTGGCCAGACGTTGGCTGTCAACCAGTTTTCGAAGGTGGGCCTACGTTGGCCAGACG
>BRDA01014334.1:34937-48229 GCA_036984385.1 Crenuchus spilurus | reverse complement strand
CCTTAAACATTTTCACAAAACCGGTAAACATTTAAAACACTTTTACAAATGGCCAAAACACTTTTACAAATTCCCAAAACACTTTTACAAATTCCCAAAACACTTTTACAAATGGCCAAAACACTTTTTCCAGCCTAAAAACACTTTTACAAATGCCCAAAACACTTTTACCAGCCTAAAGCACTTTTACAAATAGCCAAAACACTTTTACCAGCCTAAAACACTTTTACAAATGGCCAAAACACTTTTACAAATGGCCATAACACTTTTACCAGCCTAAAACACTTTTACAAATGGCCAAAACACTTTTACAAATGGCCATAACACTTTTTCCAGCCTAAAACACTTTTACAAATGCCCAAAACACTTTTACAAATGGCCAAAACACTTTTACAAATGCCCAAAACACTTTTACCAGCCTAAAGCACTTTTGCAAATGGCCAAAACACTTTTACCAGCCTAAAGCACTTTTACAAATGGCCAAAACACTTTTACAAATGGCCAAAACACTTTTTCCAGCCTAAAACACATTTACAAATGCCCAAAACACTTTTACCAGCCCAAAACACTTTTACAAATGGCCAAAACACTTTTACAAATGGCCAAAACACTTTTACCAGCCCAAAACACTTCCAAACAGCCAAAACACTTTTAAAAATGAGATGGAAAGGGTAGGTACATTAAACAGGAAGTGCTGCTGATGTTTATCAATCAAACTGATTTGTGGGGGAAAAGTGAGTGCAATTAGGGATGGTAATTTCAAAACATGTTTTGTCCATTTTGTGGGAGTCGTTTTAGCTGGTTGGCACGCTTTTGTTTTTCATGTGGAAAGTTTTTAGAGTTTTTAAAAGAGCAGATAGAAGAAAATGCATTGTTTTATAGGCTACTTCAGGGAAGGTCACTCCTACGATGTAATCGTTGATATGTCATTACTTGTTGTAAACATTAGTTTGCGGTGTCTTAAAACTAAATTTAAAGAGGCTAAAATAACTCCCACAAAATGGACAAAAAATGTTTTGAAATTACCATCCCAAACTGCATTCACTTTTCCCCATGAATCAGTTTGACTGATAAACGTCATCAGCACTTCCTGTGTAATGTACCTACCCTTTCCATCTGATTTGCCATTTTTAAAAGTGTTTTGGTTGTTTGTAAAAGTGTTTTGGCCGTTTGTAAAAGTGTCTTGTTTGTTTGTAAAAGTGTTTTGGCCGTTTGCAAAAGTGTTTTGGGCTGGTAAAAGTGTGTTGGCCGTTTGTAAAAGTGTGTTGGCCGTTTGTTAAAGTGTTTTGTCCATTTGTAAGAGTGTTTTGGCCGTTTGTAAAAGTGTTTTGGCCGTTTGTAAAAGTGTTTTGGCCGTTTGTAAAAGTGTGTTGGCCGTTTGTAAGAGTGTTTTGGCCGTTTGTAAGAGTGTTTTGGGCTGGTAAAAGTGTTTTGGCCATTTGTAAAAGTATTTTGGGCTGGTAAAAGTGTTTCGGCCATTTGTAAAAGTGTTTTAGGCTGGTAAAAGTGTTTTGGCTCTTTGTAAAAGTATTTTGGGCTGGTAAAAGTGTTTTGGCCATTTGTAAAAGTGTTTTGGGCTGGTAAAAGTGTTTTGGCTGTTTGTAAAAGTGTTTTAGGCTGGTAAAAGTGTTTTGGCCGTTTGTAAAAGTATTTTGGGCTGGTAAAAGTGTTTTGGCCATTTGTAAAAGTGTTTTGGGCTGGTAAAAGTGTTTTGGCTGTTTGTAAAAATGTTTTGGGCTGGTAAAAGTGTTTTGGCTGTTTGTAAAAGTGTGTTGGCCGTTTGTAAGAGTGTTTTGGCCGTTTGTAAGAGTGTTTTGGGCTGGTAAAAGTGTGTTGGCCGTTTGTAAAAGTGTGTTGGCCATTTGTTAAAGTGTTTTGTCTGTTTGTAAGAGTGTTTTGTCCATTTGTAAGAGTGTTTTGGCCGTTTGTAAAAGTGTTTTGGCCGTTTGTAAAAGTGTGTTGGCCGTTTGTAAGAGTGTTTTGGCCGTTTGTAAGAGTGTTTTGGCCGTTTGTAAGAGTGTTTTGGCCATTTGTAAGAGTGTTTTGGCCATTTGTAAGAGTGTTTTGGCCATTTGTAAGAGTGTTTTGGCCGTTTGTAAGAGTGTTTTGGCCGTTTGTAAAAGTGTTTTGTCCGTTTGTTAAAGTGTTTTGTCCGTTTGTTAAAGTGATTTGGCCGTTTGTAAAAGTGCGTTGGCCGTTTGTAAAAGTGCGTTGGCCGTTTGTAAAAGTGCGTTGGCCGTTTGTAAAAGTGCGTTGGCCGTTTGTTAAAGTGCGTTGGCCGTTTGTTAAAGTGCGTTGGCCGTTTGTAAAAGTGTTTTGGCCGTTTGTAAAAGTGTTTTGGCCATTTTTAAAAGTGTTTTGGCCGTTTGTAAAAGTGTTTTGGGCTGGTAAAATTGTTTTGGCCATTTGTAAAAGTGTTTTGGCCATTTGTAAAAGTGTTTTAGGCTGGTAAAAGTATTTTGGCCATTTGTAAAAGTATTTTGGGCTGGTAAAAGTGTTTCGGCCATTTGTAAAAGTGTTTTAGGCTGGTAAAAGTGTTTTGGCTCTTTGTAAAAGTATTTTGGGCTGGTAAAAGTGTTTTGGCTGTTTGTAAAAGTGTTTTGGGCTGGTAAAAGTGTTTTGGCTGTTTGTAAAAGTGTTTTGGGCTGGTAAAAGTGTTTTGGCTGTTTGTAAAAGTGTTTTAGGCTGGTAAAAGTGTTTTGGCTGTTTGTAAAAGTGTTTTAGGCTGGTAAAAGTGTTTTGGCCATTTGTAAAAGTGTTTTGGGCTGGTAAAAGTGTTTTGGCCATTTGTAAAAGTGTTTTAGGCTGGTAAAAGTGTTTTGGCTGTTTGTAAAAGTGTTTTAGGCTGGTAAAAGTGTTTTGGCCGTTTGTAAAAGTGTTTTGGGCTGGTAAAAGTGTTTTGGCCATTGGTAAAAGTGTTTTGGCCGTTTGTAAAAGTGTTTTGGGCTGGTAAGTGTTTTTATTTTTGTAACTTTGTTTTGCCCTTCTCAGCCACCATAAGTTTTGAAGCAAACGCATCATAATTGTAGCCAAATCTGAGCTGTTTTAGCTAATTGACTACATTTGTGTAGGCCGTTTATGTGGACATTTACTTTTTTGGCTTTACTACCTTGTTGCTACAGGTGATACATTAACCCTTTGCTGTCCATCCATTAAGATCAATGTAACGTACTGACTCACTGCAGTAGTCGTCACTGTGGCCGAGGGTCGACTAATGTGGTGATTATGGTTTCTGCAGGGGGCCGAGGTGAGGACTCCAGTGTCATCATCACTCTGCCGGAGTGCTCTGATTTCAGTGACATCCCCGAGGAGTCTCTGGCTAAAGTCCTCACATACCTCACATTGATCCCACGGTGTGTGTCTGATTTATCCTCCTGCTTTCTCTCTGCAATGCAGCACACTAACACTGGCTTAACATTCTGTCCACGTAAACCACACAAGCTCTCCTCAGACTGCTCTGTTTAGTCCACTAATCAGCAAACAGCACCTGCTTTACAGGCCTTTACCGCTTTACTAGCATGTTTTCAGGCATGTGCCCTAAAACCCAGGAGCTGGTTTAGGCATTTTAGGGTCTGTATCGACAAACCAAGTCAGGATTAGCACTGATTTAGACTCAGTTTAAGTCAGGACCGGTGTCTGTGTGGAGATGCAAGGTCAGACTGCTTATATAGTCATTTTATGTCTATTTATATAGTTCAGTCGCTAAGTATTTACCCTATTTCATCACATTTATAGACAAAGTTTAAAAATAGCCACTTCAGTAGGAATACACATCACATGCCACTGTAAGTGGACTTTAAACAAATGAGAAAATAGTTTATCTTTGAACATTTTTAGTAGCTCTGTCTTTAGACTTTGTGAGATTAGTACTCGAGTTAAAGGGAATTTATTTGAAAACCAGGTTGGACAGGTTCATTCACGTCAACGTTTTCTTTTGTGGTGCAGCATTAGTGAAGGAACTGCTTGCAGTAGTCATGAACCATAAGGAAATGAACAAAAAGCACATGTTACATGAACATTATTATTCATAGGTTGAGATATATACACACCAAAATAGGCTACATATCAGTTAGCATCCCCATATAGCAGTAATGGAATGATCCTTGTTATGATGGTGTGATTGACAGGTGGATCGGGCTCATTATATCAGTGTGTGGTACCTTAAGTAAGACCTTTGAGAAATGTTTTGGTGATTTAAAATGATTTGGGTTTTTTTGGGGTGACTACTGATGTCCAGTATATGTTAGCATTAGCCTCCAATGCTAGTTCCTTAGAGTCTTTATTAGTAAGATGTGGCTGTGATATAGTGCGTAATGTACTGCTCCTGTTTGCAGAGCGCGGCAGCCCGGCGTCAAATTTATCATCATTTTAGACCGAAGACTGGACACTTGGACTTCCATCAAAACTGCTCTTGCGAGGATTGCGGTGAGGAAGTGATATTTATAAAAATATGAATATTCTTCTGATTGGACAGTATGCAGAACCTCACATTGTAATGTACTAGATATCTGCAGTTTATTTACACAGTGTTTAGAGCCACTTTGAATTGGGTCCTCGCTGTCCGTGGTGCTGAACCAGAATGACTTAGCTCAGCTGTATTAGTGATGCAGAATGCGGTGCTGCTCTGTTCACTAGTGTACAGGAGGTTTACACTGCTGCATACAGATGGTGTCTGACGGCTTTGTGCTGTACAGTAAATAGAATGTAAGGATGAATGTACAGTATGTAAAATGTGTAAATGACTGTACTTCACAGTCTCCACATCTGCATGACTTTACTAACAGCTGTGAGAGGTTTCACATTTAGCTGTGCTGTTTCACATGTCATTACTGTATTATTTACTGTAAATAATCATGTGTGTGTTAGTTTTACACATTTTACTCTCATCTTTATATTAACACTGAACTACATTATCTCCACTTAACTAGACATTTACTTATTTACCCATAAATGTGCTTATAAATGCTCTTTTGGTCCTGGTTTGGTCCCTTTGAGCTTACAGTGACATGCTAAACATTGTAAACATGGTAAACGTAGTAAAAGGTCATTTAATGTCAATGTCATTTTGTGTGTTTGGGCTGAAAATGGAGTATTTACAAAGTGTCCCATATTTAATTTGTATTACACATAAAGTGACACAGTTGAAGTCTGCTTAGCTTTAATGTTGACACTGTGTAAATAGTCATGTACTAACTCACACAGTGACATATTCTAATGCGCTGAGATTGTGGATTTCTGAGCTGTAAGTCTGAATAAGTCTGCAGCCTTTAGTAAAGCTGTGTTTTAAAGAGTGCAGCTCCCTGAACTTCTCACACTGCAGTCACTTCTCACTGTTATTCATCTGCAGTATTTTACAACAAGCAGCACTTTTATACCCACAGTGTAGAGTGACACGGAAGGAAGGAGTGAGCCTGCAAAACCACTGAGAGAGAGAGAAGGTGAGAGAGAGAGAGAACATGGAGAGAGAGAGAACACAGAGAGAGAGAGAGAAGGTGAGAGAGAGAGAGAAGGTGAGAGAGAGAGAGAACACGGAGAGAGAACACAGAGAGAGAGAAAGAGAGAAGGTGAGAGATACAAAACACAGAGAAAGAGAAAACACACAGAGAGAGAGAGAGAGAGAAACTGGCAGAGAAGGTGAGTGTGTGTGAGAGAGAGGGAGGCAGTGAGAGAGAAGAAGGTGAATGAAAGAGAGAGAGACAGTGGCAGAGTGTGTGTGTGTGTGAGAGAGAGAAGGTGAGAGAGAATGGCAGAGTGTGTGTGTGAGAGAGAGAGAGAGAGTGGCAGAGTGTGTGTGTGTGTGTGTGTGTGTGTGTGTGAGAGAGAGAGAGAGAGTGTCAGAGTGTGTGTGTGTGTGAGAGAGAGAGAGAGAGAGAGAGAGAGAGTGGCAGAGTGTGTGTGTGTGTGAGAGAGAGAGAGAGAGAGTGGCAGAGTGTGTGTGTGTGTGTGTGAGAGAGAGAGAGTGTCTGTGTGTGTGTGTGTGAGAGAGAGAGTGGCAGAGTGTGTGTGTGTGAGAGAGAGAGTGTGTGTATATGTGTGTGAGAGAGAGAGAGAGAGAGAGAAGGTGAGAGAGAGAGTGGCCGAGTGTGAGCGCGGCTGACACCACTCTGTTCACGCCGGTCGTCAGTAGCTGATCATGGGCGAGGTGAGGAGCAGTTCTCGCTGTTTCAGGTCCTCGGCGGTGATGAGGGAGAGACGGGACAGTCGCGGATTTCCCAGAAGCCGCAGCGCCTCGGTAAACCTGCTCTTGTTCAGTCAGAATACTGCACCACACTGCGGCTGTGCGGACTTTAGCTTAGTCATGCCAGCTTCATATTCATATGCCAGCGTCCTGGTCCACCTTAAATAGTGCAGCAGTGACTGAATGTAAGCACGGCTGTATTTAAGGTGGAACTGGACAGTAAGCCTTCAGCTTTGGTGCGTCTGCTGCAGTGAGCCAGCTGCCTTTATGCCTCGCTTTGCTGTGATTGAGATGCAGTCAGAGGGCAGGTCAATGTCAAGGGTGGCATGAATGCCCTGAAGAGTAAACAACAGCCATGGATGTGATTATTGTTTGGATGTGACGCAGCTCTGTTTCTTTTTCAGTTGTTATGCGCAGAAATGATTCTCTGCATGTGTGCCAGCCTGGGTGATTAAATAGCTGGCAGCACTGTGCAAAGTCAGCACACCTGAGCTGCAAAGTTTAAGAGCTGCTGTCTGGAGTTAGACAGATTAGTATAAGAGTCTGCAGGCTTGACTGACAGTGTCTGAGAGGACGTTTTGGTGGAGAATGGAGGTGGGGGTGTTTATAGGCTGTGGAGGTGCCAGAGTCAGAAGTCTTGTATTTGTCTCACCTGTATGACCTTTGATTAGTCACAGAGAGGGTTATATATGTGCTATATTTGTACATGTGTGTGTTTAGTTAGAGTTTAGTTCAGTCAGAGATGCTGAGCCATGGACAGGATTAGCGTGTCCATAAGATGTTGAGCTTTGCATTATTAGTATGGCAGAGTCCTCTGACCCCTCTAACCCAAACTGTGGGCTGGGGACCCTCACAGGACCTGTGACATGGTCAAAGCATCTAATAGTGTGATAGTATTTAGTCTTTGAGAGTCAGATTGTTGCCTGTAGGATGAAACTGTTTGACAGTCTAGTGGTGTGGATCTGGATGCTGTGGTACCTTCTTCCAGAAGGCAGCAGAGTGAAGAGACCGTGTGATGGGTGAGATGGGTGTCTCACAATGCTGAGAGCTTTTTGGATGCAGCGTTTGTTGTAAATGTCCTTGAGAGATGGGATAGAGAAACCAATGATCTACTCAGCCGTCCTCACTATACAACAAACCAGACAGTGATGCAGTTGCTCAGGATGCTCTCTATGGTTCCTCTGTAGAAGAGACACTGTTGGGCTTTGTTACTAATGGAGCTGATGTTGAGGGACCAGGTGAGGTTCTCCGCCAGCTGAACACTAAGAAATCTGCTGCTCTTGACAATCTCCAAAGCCTTCAGTGATCAGTGGAGAGTGGGCCCTTCATGATTTACTAAAGTCAGCAGTCATCTCCTTGTTTTTGTCAACATTCAGAGACAGGTTGTTGACTTTGCATCAGTCTGTTAGTTGGTTCATTTCCTCTCTGTAAGCTGACTCATCGTTTCAACGTTCATCAGTAGGATGAACAGCAGTGGACTGAGCACGCTCAGTATGATGGTGCTGGAAGTGTTTGAACCGATCCGGACAGACTTTGGTCTCGCAGTCAGGAAGTCCAGGATCCAGTTGCAGAGAGGTGTTCAGTCCCAGCGAGCTCAGCTTTTCGATGAGGTGCTGAGGGATGATGGTGTTGAATGCTGAGCTAAAGTCTATGAACAGCATTCTGACATATGTGTCTTTCCTTTCTAGGTGAGTGAGTGCACGGTGGGTGGTGGTGGCTATGGCGTCATCCGTGAAGCGGTTGGCGCGATATGCAAACTGCAGTTGGTCTAATGTGGGTGTCGGCAGGGTTTTGATGTGCTTCATGACGATGGGTGAGTGCGATGGGATGGTAGTCATTAAGGCAGGACACTGACTGCTTTTTTGGAAACGGCACAATGGTGGTCGTTTTGAAGCATGTTGGAATGACTGAGCTGCTGAGAGAGATGTTAAAGATGTCTGTGAGGACTCAGTTCGAAGTGCAGAACAACGTGGTGGTGAGGAAAACCATACCTCCTCCCAACAAACAGGTGCTTTGCCTATCCACAGTGGATGTGAGGAAAGCCCTACATAGAGTCAACCCACAAAAAGCTGCAGGTCCCGATAACATCACAGGCAAAATGCTCAGAGAGGGTGCAGACCAGCTAGTAGACGAAGTACCAGCAAGCATAGAAGTTGTTCAGTGGTTCTGGGAGGTTGGCATCACTGTCACAGGCAGGTGGAGAACACCTGTATTTGGTGATGGCGTGTGTCTCCACTGTTTTGGAAGTGGATGTGGATGCTCTGGCCGTGTGTTCACTTTGTTTCTATGATGGCCCAGGACAGTTTGGCTCTCACTGCATGCAGGACGGTCTTGTCACCTGATTTGGAGGCGGATTCTGAAGCTCTCACACCTCTGCAGTCATCCACAACTTCTGGTTTTGTCATGTGCTGATGGACTTGGGGACGATGATGTCATCAATGCATTGACCAATGTCGTGCACTCATCCAGGTTGGTGAGGTTGTCGTGGGTGGCAGCCTCCTTAACGATGCCCCAGTCAGTGTGCTCAAAACAGTACCTAATATTGAGAATAACCACACATGGTTCTGAGAGTACAGTGGTGATCCCTGATGCTTTCCTGTCCATTATAGAGGTTAACTGGTCCATGGTCCACTGTGGCGTGTCTATTACTCTGGCATCAGTGGTCCATGAGGCACCACTTTTATGCTGTTGGGAGACACTCAATTGTACAGCGGCTCTAGAACATCTAGAACATGTATGTACAGTCAACATTTGAAGAGTTGGACATGGACTTGTTTGTAGTAGAAGGGGTCTCTGACTCTGAGAATCACTGCTCTAAGCAATCACATTTTATTATTATTATTATTATTATTATTATTATTTTATGATGTGAGGACAGTGTGAACATGTTTATTTATTTATTTTTTTACTTTTGTTGATGTAACGTAATAATATTTGCCAAAATAACGTCCACTGGTCTTTAAAGGACCATGTCACAGAAATCCAGATTCTCATGACTTATTAGAATATAATTAATAATCCATTTAAGTGATGAAAACCTGCATATTTACATACATCTGCATCCATTGTCTAGCCCACCAGTACTGCAGGAGAGGTTCTGGTCTAGTCTCCTTTAATTGTGGCACACATAATGCACATATATGCTAATTAGGACAGAGGTCATTAGCATGTTCTTAAGTCACAGCAATTAAAACTAAACTGAGCTAAACACACATAAAAGATTCTTTTTCAGTCTCAATACGACCCTGTTAAGACTTTGTTTGATACAGTTTTGCTCCATCAGGCCTCCTTTCCAGGGAACCTGCACCTGGTGCTGGTTCTGAGACCGACCAGCTTCTTCCAGCGCACCGTCACAGACCTCGGCTTCCGCTTCAGCCAGGACGACTTCATGCTGAAAATGCCTGTATGTATCCTGTAAACACTGCAGGGCAATATGTCTACTAGATGTTTCAGAATTAATCACATGTTCTACATTTTTACACTTTTTCTGTGTTTGAGTCCTAATTGTGCTGCTTTTTGGTCGTTTCATACCTGCCAAATTTGACCAGTTTACCAAAATTTACCTGTATAATTGGACTCTCATGGTTCATTTTCACTTTTAATGAGATAAATTTGGGAAGATAATACAGTGAACACACTACAAACAACCACACTGAGGCCCTTTAGAGGAGGTGGTCTCGGTCTGGTCCCAAACAAACTCTGGAAGTGTGTGGTGTGGCCCCGTCTGCCCCAACTATCACTTATACTGAAGTTTAGACCTTTAACACACCAAAACACATGTAACACCCCATATTTACTGAACGCAGCTTCAATTTAACATCCATCATCTTCTGCTTAATCCTGGTCAGGGTCACCGTGGGTTCCCCTACCCCCTCACAGGGTGCAAGGCATTACAATACCATAGCTAACCCAGGACAGGGTGCCAATCCATCGCTGGGCACAGACCTCCAAGTTTTTGGTCTGAGGGAGAAAACACACACACGAACTCCACCCAAATGGACCCAAGACCTCAACGCTGAGAAGCGAAAGTGCCAACCACCAAACCTCAGTTTAAAATGTTAGTGGCTAACGTTGGGTGGTCAGGTCTGAGCTGTTAACAGTACTGAGCTTCAAATTTTTTTTATTTATTTATTTATTTTTTTTAATCTAGGTTTTTGCCAATTTTTATCCCCTTCCCAATGTAGTGGTAGCCAATCCTCTCCGTTAGGCCTCTCCCCATCCCTTTGCACTGTCCCTGACTCTAGGAGGGTGCAAGCAAGCACAAGCCTCCTCCGCTGCGTGTGATGCAGCCACTGCCTCTTTTCGAACCTCCGCTGATACACCGTTACTGAAGAGCCTAACGCGGTTGGAGGAAGGCACACAGGGTCCCCATCTCCGATTGGTCCAATCAGTAGACGCCTGAGCCAGCGGACATTGCAATGTGAAAGTGATGGGGAGAGTGAGAACGCCATCTACCCGCCCAGAGAGAGCACTGCCAATTTTTGCTCTCTTGGGCCCTGGCTGTTGATGGCAAACAGCATGACCGGGATTCGAACTCGCGGTCCTCGGGCCATAGTGGTAGCGTCTTTGCCCGCTGACAAATTGAAATTTGACAATAACAGCTGCACTGTTCCATTAAACAAGGACCAACAACAGTAAATATACAGATACAGATATACTTTATTGATCCCTGGCGGGAAATGAGGTCCCAGCCTCTGCTGGCAGGGCAGCAGTTAACAGCGCCAACCTTGAAAGAAAGAAAATACAGCAGACATAATGGAGGAAGGAGATAAAAAGAGAAAAACATGAGATAACATGAAAAAAACTCTTTGCAGAGCAGACATAGACGGTGTATGGCCTTGGATGGCGTTTGAAATCAGGGAGAAGGGGAGGCCGAAAGTCTCTTAGCCTAACATAAATCTGTGCTCATCTGCTTGGTGGAAGTGCACCAAAACACAGCAGACAGAGAAAAGTCCAGCCTAGACAGGGAGGGAGGGGAAGAGAATCCCCATAGCAACAGCCCCAACCAGAGGAAGTTTACTGATAAGATTGGAGTCGAATGAAGGTCAATTTAATGCGAGTGGACACAGAATTTATTGTTGTCACTTTTTAGTCAGTAAGATCTCTAAAGATTCCAGCTTTCTTTGCAGAACCGTAATCCTTGCCGAGATACAGTCCAAACTGTTGTGAATATTCACAGCCTGTGACAGCTCTGCCGACCATCTCAATCATAGTTGGGAGCTTCAAAGGGGCTTGGACAGTGGACCCAACTTTCTTAATTTCTCAATAAACAAGGGTAATGCCCAATCCAATCAGCAGAATCCCCATAACCAGTGTTCCGAATAAGTACATCCTCTGCAGGCTCCCCAAACCCAGACTTCTCGTAGAGAAGATGGTGTCAATAGCATTCAGAGACCACTTGATCAAATCCATAATGTTTCTTTTCATAGAGCAGTGCTAAAGTGAGTCTCTAGAGCATGAAAGACGAATAGGAGTCAAAGCAGGGAGATAATTATAAATAAAATGTATTATTATTATTGTAAGGGGGAGGAGAGGGAGGAAAATGTGACCGCCTCCTAAGAGAGCAAGACTGAAGAGGCGCATGTAAACTATAAAAGTACATGTACTTGTGCTCGTACTCTGTTATATAATAGTATTACTGAATCCGTACTTAAAATAATTTAATTAATACCCCAGATAGCAAAATTATTCTGGCCCACATCTGGCCCTCATCCCCCATTTCTTACAGCATCCAACAAAATGCAGTGTAATGTACTTTTTTGGTTCTGAGGTCCACCAAAGCTTCATTTTTATTTGTTTTTTAATTCCCTGGCAGTGTGTATGTTTAATAAAAATGCCTGTATCGGTGACTATAGATTTCTAATGTTCGCTCCAGTTCTGAGCTACAGAACCGTCAGAATTTGGACTTTAAACATGTGTTGACTGATGGACTGTGTGTTGTTGTAATTGAGTTTTTTATTCTTTGAAGCAAAGCTAATGACGTGATGGTGAAGGTGTGTGGCAGTGCAGTATGGGTATGATGTATGTGTCTTCTTAGGTAGTGATGCTGAGCTCCATCACTGACCTGCTGCGCTACATCGATGAGAATCAGCTGACGTCAGAGTTTGGAGGGACTCTTGACTACTGTCACAGTGACTGGATCGTCCTGAGAACAGTACGGCTGTACACTGACACAGTGATCACACACCTGTCATCATGTGTTTAATAGTGGAAATGCAGAAGGAGTGCTGTCTTTCTCCTCCCGTAGGCCATTGAGAGCTTTGCAGTGACTGTGAAGGACATCGCTCAGATGCTGCAGGCCTTTGGCACAGAGCTGGCAGAGACGCACTTACCTGAGGACTGCAGTGCCATCGAGCTGCTGCTGCTGTCGCACACTGAGAAGTACAGGAGACTGAAGGTACGTCTGAAGGAGCTGATGTGTGTACACTGTGTCAGTCATAACAGTGGCAGCTGAGAGCATGTGTGTGTGTGTGTGTGTGTGTCTGTTTCACTGCACAGTTGAAGACAAGCATTTTGGTGGTTTAGGGATCTGTTCTTGTGACCTGAAGGTCGCCGGTTTAATCCCCAGGCAGGTCATGACTGAAGTGCACTTGAAGAAGGCATCTAACTGCTGCTTGGGTGCCATGGGCAGGGCTGCCCACTGCTTTGGGCACATTCTCACAGCTTAGTGTGTTCACTAGTGTGTGTTTCACTGCACAGATGGGTTACATTTACATGTACAGGTTCATGTTCCTAAATATGGCAGTTAACAGGTGTGTGTGTCCAGCGATGGATTGGCACTCTGTCTGGCTTCAGTTACCACAGTGTAATGCTCTGCCCAGCGCCCAGTAAAGGGTTACAGTGGCTGAATAGGATTGATGGTTAATAGATGATTTGAAGTGTGTTGACGAGGGAATCATCAGACTGTGCAGGACACTGGCTCTCAGGACTGGATTTGATGATCCCTGCTCTCGTGTTTACAGTTACCATTGCTTCAGCTAGTCAACACTTCACTAAATTAACCCTGATGTGCTCCTGGTGGAGTTTAACTACAGACCACTGAGAATTATTCTTACCAACATATCAACTGCTTATGCATATTTGCACTTATTCTAATGTATTGGAGGCAAAAACA
>BRDA01014334.1:0-19803 GCA_036984385.1 Crenuchus spilurus | reverse complement strand
CTACATCTCACACACCCTGCAGGTATTTATAGCCTCAGCATCCTCATACAGCGCCACCTGCAGGAGCCTGAAGTCACTACCACCTTAAACACACAGTGACTTTTGTCCGGGGAGCTTAGATCTCCAGGATGAGGACTGGATACTCCTGACGTAGATGGTCTGATAAACATTCAGGCTACGTTTGAGGTAGAACTGTCTGACTTGCTGTGTTTCAGGAGTGCCAAAAGAAGCTGGAGCACAAACTGGCTCTGGATTCATATCTGCTGAAACCAGTCCAGCGCCTTACCAAGTACCAGCTTTTACTGAAGGTCAGCAGAACAACCATAAGATGTGCATGTGTGTCTGAGAGCTTTTAAAGACCCGGTTCAGTCGGTCTATAGACGGCCAATCAGAGGGATCGTCTATAACTGTGTAGACATTCAGTTAAAAACATCTACACTCTCTTATTTCATTGTCGTTACGTTATAGAATCTCAGATTTTGATTATCACTAAAAGTCTGTCAGTTTATATAAAATCTATACAAGGTTTGACCTTTTTGAGTTAACTGATGAGCGTAAATGATTTTCTCTGTATGTCATGATGTTGTGATGTTTGGAGAAGCACTGGGAGGCTTGTATTGGTATGTACAGCTGTGCTGCGGTGCAGATTTAAGCTCAGCATGTTGATAAGATGAGTATTATTCTGAGTTTTAAGCCTAAAATCTGAGTAGTATTTGGTTGTAATGTAGAGGCTGAGAGCTGTTTTATTGACAGGTGATGGAGATGCACTGTTAAACGTTTACCTGAGTGTCAGTGCAGTTTTGTCACATCGCTGCTCATGTGTTATACAGTCACACACGTAAATAATCTTATTTATGACATAAAAGTGTTAGAAGTAGGAGCAGAAGTGTTCATTTAGTATAAAAGTGTAAATAAAAATGTGGTCTGGATTCAAATGGCTGTAAAAGTTCATGTCCGGTGCGTCTCTGATTGTGCTGCTGAATAGGATTGTGTGTGTGTTTGTACACAGGAGCTGCTGAAATACAGCTCAGGCTGTGAGAGGGCTCCTGAGCTGCAGGGGGCGCTAGCTGCCATGCTGGACTTGCTGAAATCTGTGAATGACTCCATGCACCAGATTGCGATCACTGGATACGAGGTGAGAACATGTTAGCATCTCGTGTGCTGTGGTCCATTTAGAGTTAACGACATCATTCATTCATTAATAATCTCCCTGGGCAGAAAATGAGCCGCTGGGTGTGTTTAAGGTGGTAATAACGGGTGGTCAGGATGATCAGGTCATAAATGCCTGCAGGGTGTGTGACAGTTGAGAAGAGGTGGTGAATGACTGGACTGTATTTGGGGGTTAAAGGTCAGAGTGTGAAGGAAGTAGCTGAATTTGCAGGTGTGTGAAGTGTACAGTCATACAGGTCTACCAGCATGTGCAGGAGGCTGAAGTTACTACCACCTTAAGCACAGTAGGGCTGATGGTTCTGTTTGGGGCCTTTATTCTGTGATGTTGAGCACTAGCAGAGCTGCAGAACTTTGAGTGACTGTGCGCTGTGTGATGTTTGGTTTCTCAGGGTGATCTGAGTGACTTGGGCCGGGTCCTCATGCAGGGGTCCTTCAGTGTGTGGATCGGTCATAAGAAGGGCCCGACGAGGATGAAGGACCTGACCCGCTTTAAGCCCATGCAGAGACATTTGTTCCTGTATGAACGCGCACTGCTGTTCTGTAAGCGCAGAGAGGAACACGGCGAGAACGCTGATAAAACCCCGTCCTACAGCTTCAAACACTGTCTGAAGGTACCGAGAGCCGCCTCTTGTTTTTAACTCTGGTAAGTGTTAGAGTACACATGCTGATCCAGCCTCGGTTCTTCTGGGAAGGCCAGATGCTGGAACATTGCAGTGAGCTTCGGTACTGATGTTGATGCTTTGCAGTGAGATATAATCTCTGCAGGGGGTCCCGGGTCTAACTCTGGGTCTCCTCCCAGTATGACGGACCTGTGTCAGCTGAAACCAGAGCCAATCACAGCGCATCTTTATGATGTGGAGGACCAGTGGCTTTACTCTAAGCCTCGTCACGGAGAACAAAACCCAGCCGAGGATTCTCATGTCTATCACTTTCAGTCTGTACCCAACTCTCATCACCACGTGTGAGGGGAGGAAACTGGTACCACAGACCAGTGCAGTGCCCACAAACCTGCAGACACTGGTCTTCTGCTCCTTTTTCTCAATCCGATCACTTAAATTCACCACCAGGGCCAGATGTTCACCTGAAGGCTGCATCCCACTTTTCTCTGGGAGAGAACCATGACCTTAGATTTGATGATGCTGATGATAAAGGGTTCACACACTTTCAAGCAGCCCTGTAATGTGTTTTGTAAAGCAGTGCATGATGGTCTCGGCTGGCTGTAAGTGGGATTCCTGCCTTTGTTTCTTCCAGATGAGCGCAGTGGGCATCACAGAGAATGTGAAAGGGGATGTGAAGAAGTTTGAGATCTGGTACAGTGGCAGAGAGGAGGTGTACGTGGTGCAGGTGGGCTTGGGATAAACTTGTGTAGGCTCGGCTCTTTGGCTCTCATGTGCTTATAAATTTGCCTTTTCTTCTGGTTCTTAGGCACCATCGGTGGAGGTGAAGCTCGCCTGGCTGAATGAAATGAGAAAAATCCTCACCAACCAGCAGAAGATACTCAAAGGTCTCGTTTGTCTTATGATATTAGATATTAGAGTTACACAGATTTACAGCAGCGCAAAGACTTTTTACTTTATATTGTAATGAACGTATTTCAGGTGGAATGTGAGGACTTCTGAGGACTTTAGTGGTCCTCTTTACACAGACCGCTGCCCAAATTTATTACACATTTAAAAGCCACTTCAGCCACATTTTTCTTCTTATTTTTAGGTCCAGGATGTTTGTATTTCTCTCTGTAGCCCTTATCCTCTTCGTTCCAAACGTCCACTGTGCTGGACATTATTTTTTTGGGTTTTTAAACTTAACAACCAGATTTACGTTGTCCCACCAACTTTTATGTGTTCATTCCCAACTCTGGCTTTCTATTGGTTGGACAAGGACGTTTAGGTTGTTTTGATAGGTTGCTGAAAAAACTCCCTGAAAGGGCAGCGGCAGAGAAAGACGCTCCTCGCCTCCGTGACCGAGCAAAACATACGCTTTACTTAATTATCTGAAATAGAGAACTGAAATGTCTTGGTTTATATGTTATTCTAGAAGTTTAAGGATACAAAAATAATGATATTAACAGTGGGAAGTTATCTGCAAAGTCTTAAATTTCGCACGAAACATGTATGTCCAGCCATGTGGACATTTGGAGTTATACTACTGAATGCTGCGTTAAGCATGCTATGTATTGTGAATACACACGTCTTAAAACCACTGGTATTCCTCTATATTTTTGACATTTTTCAGTGCTATACTCACCTTCTCATTATTAGATACTATATAAATATATATATTATTATTGTTATTATTATTATTATTATTAGATAATAATAAAATAGAAATGTACTGCTAAATGTTTATATTTGTTCATATCAGAATATAATTTTACTGTAAAAAATTATTACATATTTTCACTAACAGTTAACTCAGAAAATACATTTAATTTGTATCTTGTATTGGTGCTAACACATGAGTTCATTTTTCAAAATCTTTCAGATTTCATGCCCTTAATTCCAAATGTCCAGTATACTGGACACTGAATATCTTAGTCTCCATGCACTTTTTTTGTATTATGCCATTTAAATGACTGCAATGAACATATTTAATTACAAAATATCATTTGTTTTTAAAGTGTCCTGTCTCGGGACTGAGGAGGTTAAAACAAGCTGGTTTACTGACCATGCTATTAAGACTCCCTACTGACAGACTTCAGTGATAATGGGCGGAGCTAAACCGCTATAGACTGAATATGCTAATATATGTTAATGCAATCACAAAACAGTACATTTGAAATGGGCTGTTTCTGCAGATTAGTTTTAAATCATGAACTAAATAGTGAATAATATGTTTGTAAACTTTAAAAGTGTTTATATTCTGCATGCAGTGCATCAAAAATCGGAATATTGTGTTCAGAATTATTTCAAAAAGACAAACTTATTTTACTTTTATTAAATTTTATTATTATTTTTATTTTATTTATTTTAGAAATCCAGAATCTCAGAATTTTAGAATATTTCATTTAAAAATTTTATGAATTATTGTTCAAACAGCGTAAACAAAGTGTGAAATATGTTATTTATATAAAATATGACAATTTACTTTTTTAAAATTAAACTGCTAACACAAATGTTTTCAGCTTCTGTTTCTGGACATTTGGTTTATTATCTGGGCTTTAAAGAGAAGAGCTGACAGTGATATCACATTAGTGAGTAAAGCACTGTGTATTAAAACTATTCAGACTTGATTTTATATATTTATTTACTACAAAAACATGCTGTCAAATGTAAATAAAGACAGAATGCAATGATTTGCAAATCTCATCAACGCATATTTAATTCACTGTAGACCATAAAACACACATTACATGTTGAGAGTTAGACATTTTACCATTTCATAAAAAATAGTAACTCATTAAGAACTTGCTGCATGACCCACCTTCTCTTGAGATTCAGTTGATGGACAGATGTCCTGACATTTTCTTTAGAATTCTCTGATATAATTCACAATTCATTGTTCATCAGTGATGACAAGCCGTCCTGACCCAGATACAGCAAAACAGACCCAAACCTGATACCACCACCACCATGTTTCACAGATGAGATAAGGTTCTTATGCTGAATGCAGTGTTTTCATTTCTCCAAACATAACACTTTTCATTTAAACCTAAAAGTTCTGTTTTGGTCTCATCCGTCCACAAAACATTCTTCTAATAGTCTTCTGGTTTGTCCACGTGATCTTTAGTGAACTGCAGACGAGCAGTAATGTTCTTTTTGGAGAGCAGTGACTTTCTCCTTACAACCCTGTCATGCACACCATTGTGGTTCAGTGTTCTCCTGATGGTGGACTCATGAACATTAACATTAGCCAATGTGAGAGAGGCCTTCAGTTGTTTAGAAGTTACTCTGGGGTCCTTTGTGACCTCGCTGTCTATTACACGCCTTGCTCTTGGAGTGATCTTTGTTGGTCGACACTCCTGAGGAGGTAACAGTGGTCTTGAATTTCCTCCATTTGTACACAATCTGACTGACTGTGGATTGGTGGAGTCCAAACTCTTTAGAGATGGTTTTGTAACCTTTTCCAGTCTGATGAGCATCAAGAAGTCTTTTTCTTTTTTTTTTTTTATTAATTAAAAATATTAGCTCATTAAAAACTTGTTCAGCAGCACATCTCAGAAAAGTCAATAAAGGCTGTAAAGTAAGTGATGATAAAAAACAGCAGATGAGAGGCAGAGTATCTCTGAAACAAAGAGGAGCAGAGGTTCACCAATTTGTGAACCTTTTTATGAGTTAATGTTTGTAATGAAATGGTAACTGATATGGGTTCTGTGTTCTACTGTGAAGGACTTGGTTCTGTGAGATCTGCAGATCATTGCGTTTTCTTTGTATTTATATGTATTGACACACACGGTCCTGAGGTTTTTGTTCGGGGGGGTTATTAGCAGTGAGTGCAGGTCCTGTCTGTTTGAGATGAAAGGCCTTGATGCTGTTTGAATGCTTGGTGACTATATGTGTTGAATGACTTTGTGATGTTGTGCCGTATGAATTGTTCAGAGGAACTGTGTCACTCGGGCCCGTTGGCTGAGCAGATGCCGCTGTCTCCACCCCTCTCTGAGAGGTAAGTGTCTGTGTTTTTATACTCTCACACCTGGTGTGCTTAGCAGGCTCTCTGTTCTCTCTTCTGCTTTAGCTTCTGATCTACCTGAGAGCTCCTCTCCCCGCACTTACACCCCCGACTGCTTCAGCCGTGTACTGTAGTGCACTGTCAGTGTACACTACTGTTCAAAACTCTCTTCTTTTAGCGCTGCTCACAGAGTCACGTCTTTAATTATGTTTAATCACATTTATCACCAGTGATCACATTCCAGAATAAACAGACTTTTTGAATTTATCCTCCTCGTTCCAAATGTCCACTGTGCTGGACATTATTTTTCTGGGTTTTTAAACTTAACAACCAGCTTTACGTTGTCCCACCCACTTTTATGTGTTCATTCCCAACTCTGGCTTTCTATTGGTTGGACAAGGACATTTAGGTTGTTTTGATAGGTTGCTGAAAAAATTCCCTGAAATGGCAGCTGCAGAGAAAGACGCTCCCCGCCTCCGTGACCGAGCAAAACAAGTTTTACTTAATTATCCAAAATAGAGAACTGAAATGTCTTGGTATGTATGTTATTTTAGAAGTTTAAGGATACAAAAAATATTGATATTAACAATGGGAAGTTATTTACAAAGTCTTAAATTTCGCGCGAAACCTTTATGTCCAGTCATCTGGACATTTGGAGTTAGACTACTGAATACTGTGTTAAGCATGCTATGTATTGTGAATACACATGTCTTAAAACCACTGGTATTCCTCTATATTTTTTACATTTTTCAATGCTATACTCACCTTCTCATGTCTGTTTAGGGCTGACAGTACAAGAGGTGCTTGAATTATTAGATAATAGATAAAAAACAATTATTTTATTATTATTATTATTATTAGATAATAAAATAGTAAAAATGTACTTCAGAATGTTTATATTTGTTCATGTCAGTGTGTAATTTTACTGTAAAAAATGTATTACATATTTTCACTAACAGTTAACTCAAATACATTTAATTTGTATTTTGTATTGGTGCTAACACATGAGTTCATTTTTCTAAATCTTTCAGATTTCATGCCCTTAATTCCAAACGTCCAGTATAGTGGACACTGAATATCTTACAGTCTCCATGCACTTTTTTTTTGTATTATGCCATTTAAATGGCTGCAATGAACATATTTCATTACAAAATATCATTTGTTTTTAAAGTGTCCTGTCTCGGGACTGAGGAGGTTAAGATCAGTACATACTCTCACAAGTGGACACAGTACTGACTCTCTGTCAATGAGACATCATCTTTACCTCATTTCACCAAAAAACTGCAACGTTCAACAGTCACGTCTCCATGTGCACAGAACATGACCTCACACAGCCGAAAAGTCAAAGATTTGACCTCTGAAACTTATTCTGAGACATAAAACGCTTGAATCTGAGACGAGGTGTTAACATTAAACAGCATTAAAAATACATTATTCCCAGCTTTGACAGCCCTGCGTGTCATATTTACTAACTATTTTAAATATTACAGTCATGACTGAAAGTGTTGGCACCCCTGAATTTTTTCCAGAAAATGAAGTATTTCTCCCAGAAAATTATTGCAGTTACACATGTTTTGTTATACACTTGTTTATTTCCTTTGTGTGTATTGGAACAACACAAAAAACAGAGGAAAAAAAGGCAAATTTGACATAATTTCACACAAAACTCCAAAAATGGGCTGGACAAAATTATTGGCACCTTTTCAAAATTGAGGGTAAATAACTTTATATCAAGCATGTGATGCTCATTCAAACTCACCTGTGATAAGTAACAGGTGTGGGCAATTTAAAAATCACACCTGAAACCAGATAAAAAGGAGAAAAGTTGACTCAGTCTTTGCATTGTGTGTGTGTGTGTGTGTGTGCCACACTAAGCATGGAGAACAGAAAGAGGAGAAGAGAACTGTCTAAGGACTTGAGAACCTAAATTATGGGAAAATATCAACAACCTCAAGGTTACAAGTCCATCTCCAGAGATCTTGATGTTCCTTTGTCCACGGTGCGCAACACAATCAAGAAGTTTACAACCCATGGCACTGTAGCTAATCGCCCTGGACGTGGACGGAGGAGAAAAATTGATAAAAGGTGGCAACGCAGGATAGTCTGGATGGTGGATAAGCAGCCCCAATCAAGTTCCAAAGAAATTCAACACCTGTGGAGAGATCTTAAAATTGCTGTTGGGAGACGGCACCCTTCAAATATGAGAGACTTGGAGCAGTTTGCAAAAGAAGAGTGGTCCAAAATTCCAGTTGAGAGGTGTAAGAAGCTTGTTGATGGTTATAGGAAGCGATTGATTTCAGTTATTTTTTCCAAAGGGTGTGCAACCAAATATTAAGTTGAGGGTGCCAATAATTTTGTCCGGCCCATTTTTGGAATTTTGTGTGAAATTATGTCAAATTTGCCTTTTTTTCCTGTTTTTTGTGTTGTTCCAATACACACAAAGGAAATAAACATGTGTATAACAAAACATGTGTAATTGCAATAATTTTCTGGGAGAAATACTTCATTCAGGGGTGTCAACACTTTCAGTTATGACTGTATATAAAAACTCTTACTTATAAATAATGTATTACATATTATTTATCATTTCTTCACATGGTCTGCTTTACATTACTGACCACTTTACAGATTCACAGCTCAGAAAGTCACTTTTATTATGTGCACTGCAAAATACATCCTAATATCTAATGTTTCTGACTTTTAGAGTTTATTATGAGATCATTTAACACAAAATTAGACATTTATTACTTGTTTAAGTAACTTTATTTCTCCTGTTTTGGCAGATTTTGGCTTGTTTATAGTATTTATTTTAAAACAATCAAAATGTCGTTACATTTACTCAATAAAACGACTTTAAAAAAGTGAAAAATGTCAGATTTTAACTTCTAACATTCACAAACATTAGAGACGATTTAAGAGGATGTCACTTAATACTTGAGTTTTCATCTAAAGCATGGAGAGCAGGCTACTGTACATTATCTAAATGTTTAGTATTACTGCACTGCAGAAAATGAGCTGTTTGTAAGTGAAATCATCTTAAATCTAGTCTAAATCTCTAATATTTGAGTTAAAATCAGACTTATTTTTAAGTAAAGTGATGTCACTGCTTCGGCAGATGATGATAAAGATGTTTTCTATGTGAAATGATGTTAACAGAGAGAGAAATGAGAGACGTTTAGCTCAGATTTAAGTAGATGTTGTAGTTAAAGGACAGTTTTTGTGGTGTAAACGTGTCTGACACACAGCTGGTCTGTAAATGAGTGAGTTTGATTGTGAGTGAACAGTAGTGAACACGTCCCCTGATTATATTCTCAGTTTTTTTAGTTCAGGTGAGTGTGCTGTGATGATGATGATGATGGGGAGGATGAAGCAGCTGTGTGTGGTTGCCTGTCCTCCTGCAGGGCTGTACGGCCTCCCCGCGGCGTTCTTAAGGGTTGTCTGCCGCGTCTGGACCTTGTGTCCCTGTCGGCGGGCGCGTGTGTGTGTCTGCGCTCCCGGAGCCCGCGCCTCGCTCACCCCTCCCAACGCCAGTGACGCTCCGTGGTAAAGCGGGCGAGGGG
Source organism: Crenuchus spilurus (assembly GCA_036984385.1). Taxonomy (NCBI): domain Eukaryota; kingdom Metazoa; phylum Chordata; class Actinopteri; order Characiformes; family Crenuchidae; genus Crenuchus; species Crenuchus spilurus. The sequence goes on along the minus strand of BRDA01014334.1, from coordinate 10,468 downwards.
AGAGGGGCGCTCTGTTACACCGTGGCTGCTGTGGTCACTTACTGACCGCCATTCTGGCTCTCTGTCATACCATAGCTTACCGTCTGAAGCCCAGTGCCAGTCATTCATAACGCGGTGCCACACTTCACCACCATCTCTGCTTCAGTTCTGCATGGAATGCAAATACAGAGACCACTAAAGCACTTTGGCTGCTGAATCCATGCTTGTGAACGAGTTCTAATGAATCTGCCAGCAAATATCACATCAGCATTAGCTTTCATTCATTGGGAGCCACTTCACAGTCGTGTGGTTGATGTGCAGGACTTGCTTTCTGAAATCAGCACCAACAACACACGTTTTTGTTTGTGCAGCAGTGCTGTAACCACACAGATTAGTCTCCGAAATTGGATCTTTTGTTCCATTTTCTTCCCAGCATGTGGCTCTGCTCTAATATCAGAGCCCGAGTCTCCACAGACCCGAGCGCTGTACTTACATCTGCAGACATCTCTCAGCTTCTGATGCGATTTATGCCGGGCTGATGGCCTGTTTTGCTGGTGTGTTTCAGTGTGTGTGTGTGTGTGTGTGTGTGTGTGTGTGTGTGTGAGATGTCTCAGCTGCTTTAAAGTCTACTCAAAGCTGGACTTGTTTTATCTGGGGAGGTGCACAGTCTGATAAGTCTTCTTAAATGTTTTGATGTACAATGTAGAGAAATGACTCTGAACTAAGTCAGATTTAGTTTATTTGTGATGGGAACCAGATGTCCACACACACCAAATGCTCATAAATATGTTGCTTGCAAATACAAAATTTTGGCTGATGCTTGAGGCAGCGTTTTTGTAAAAATATAGTCAAGCCAGAAACAGACATATTAATAATTGCAGTGTACTGATAATTGCAGTGTACTGATAACTGCAGTGTATTGATAACTGCAGTGTATTGATAACTGCAGTGTATTGATAATTACAGTGTACTGATAACTGCATTGTACCGATAATTGCAGTGTATTGATAACTGCAGCGTATTGATAACTGCAGTGTATTGATAACTGCAGCGTATTGATAACTGCATTGTACCGATAACTGCATTGTACTGATAATTACAGTGTATTGATAACTGCAGTGTATTGATAATTACAGTGTACTGATAACTGCATTGTACCGATAATTGCAGTGTATTGATAACTGCAGCGTATTGATAACTGCAGTGTATTGATAACTGCAGCGTATTGATAACTGCATTGTACCGATAACTGCATTGTACCGATAATTACAGTGTATTGATAACTGCAGTGTATTGATAATTACAGTGTACTGATAACTGCATTGTACCGATAATTGCAGTGTATTGATAACTGCAGCGTATTGATAACTGCATTGTACCGATAATTGCAGTGTACTGATAACTGCAGCGTATTGATAATTACAGTGTACTGATAACTGCATTGTACCGATAATTGCAGCGTATTGATAACTGCAGCGTATTGATAACTGCAGTGTATTGATAATTGCAGTGTACTGATAACTGCAGTGTATTGATAATTGCAGTGTATTGATAACTGCAGTGTATTGATAATTGCAGTGTACTGATAACTGCATTGTACCGATAATTGCAGTGTACTGATAACTGCAGTGTATTGATAATTGCAGCGTATTGATAACTGCAGTGTATTGATAATTGCAGCGTATTGATAACTGCAGTGTACTGATAACTGCAGCGTATTGATAATTACAGTGTACTGATAACTGCATTGTACCGATAATTGCAGTGTATTGATAACTGCAGCGTATTGATAACTGCAGTGTATTGATAATTGCAGTGTACTGATAACTGCAGTGTATTGATAATTGCAGTGTGTTGATAACTGCAGCGTATTGATAACTGCATTGTACCGATAATTGCAGTGTACTGATAACTGCAGTGTATTGATAATTGCAGTGTATTGATAACTGCAGTGTACTGATAACTGCATTGTACCGATAATTGCAGTGTACTGATAACTGCAGTGTATTGATAATTGCAGCGTATTGATAACTGCAGTGTATTGATAATTGCAGCGTATTGATAACTGCAGTGTACTGATAACTGCAGCGTATTGATAATTACAGTGTACTGATAACTGCATTGTACCGATAATTGCAGTGTACTGATAACTGCAGTGTATTGATAATTGCAGCGTATTGATAACTGCAGTGTATTGATAATTGCAGTGTATTGATAACTGCAGTGTACTGATAACTGCAGCGTATTGATAATTACAGTGTACTGATAACTGCATTGTACCGATAATTGCAGTGTACTGATAACTGCAGTGTATTGATAATTGCAGCGTATTGATAACTGCAGCGTATTGATAATTGCAGTGTATTGATAACTGCAGCGTATTGATAACTGCATTGTACCGATAATTGCAGTGTACCGATAACTGCAGTGTATTGATAATTGCAGTGTATTGATAATTGCAGTGTATTGATAACTGCAGTGTATTGATAACTGCAGTGTATTGATAATTGCAGTGTACTGATAACTGCATTGTACCGATAATTGCAGTGTACTGATAACTGCAGTGTATTGATAATTGCAGCGTATTGATAACTGCAGTGTATTGATAATTACAGCACATTGACAACTGCAGTGTATTGATACATACAGAGTACTGATAATTGCAGCATATTGATCATGTATTCATACATTTCTGTGTATTTATGCATGCAGCCTATTAAAAATCAACACAGTACCAATCATTTGACTCATCGTCCATATTAAAACATGTGAACATCAGTTTGGACATCAGACAATGTGTAGCAGGCATTATGACCTCTGGTTCCTATACTAATGTAAAGTCAAGTCATTTCTCTGCAGTGCTCAAGTTTACATCCTGTATGACGTTTACATTTGAGTTGTATAAGAATCAGCGCAGTGTAATTAGTCCAGTCTGCCTCCTGATGGTGTATAATAATATACTGGGCATGCAGGGTGGTCAGGTGTAGGTCCAGTTTTAATCCAGGTTATCTGTTAGTTTAAGGAACTTACACAGATGCTTTATCTTGAGCTACTGGACCAGTCAGTTCAGTACTGATTACACAGACTGTCTGAATCAGGCAGCGTACAGTCCACATGCCTGAACCTCCTCCGTTAAAACCGGTCCAGCTCAGTCAGTGCTTAAGTGTGTCCCGTTCCTCTAACCCAGCAAACAGCAGAGAGCGTCAGTCAGCTCGGAGGAGACGGAGTCGGGCCGCAGCAGTCCAGATCCAGCCAGCCACTCTCCACAGCACCAGCGCAACAGACGCAGTGGGTACCACACACACACACACACACACTCATGCTGTGCATATTTAAACCATATATACACATAAAACACAGGCATGTACACTCTGACATCTTCACATCGCCTCCACATCAGCACCACCCACATTCACTCAGCACTCTCTCCACCCACTACACTGTTTAGTGAAGCTCACATCAGCTGCCAGCATCAGTTCTGTTTATCAAAGGCTTTTAATATGCACACCTGCAGCAGGACGTACAATTCTATACGTCTGTTCTCCTGATTCAGGACTGTATCACTGTACTCTGCCTGTGTGTGTGTGCGCAGGCTGGCCGGGTGCTCCTCACTCTGTTGATATATGTGAGGGTTTGGAGGACTGGAGTGGAGTGAACAGCCTCTCTAATCTGACTGACACTGAGGAGGATGACTCTGCTCACTGGGTGAGCACTTAGATCTGCACTACATCACAACTGGCCTGTATATGTAAACACAACAGCAGTAGAGAAGTGAGGCCAAAAACATCTCTGATGCCCTCTAGTGGCTGACTGCAGTACAATTTTAAACCCCGCCCACAAGACTTATATTAAATGGGATTCAGTGATTTTTTTATCGTGTTAATTCCACAAACTGTACCTACTAATGAACCCGTCAGTATTTATCTTTACGATCCAAGTGTTTTATAGACGTTTTTGAACCCTCTGGAGTCTGAGGGTATTTTATGCTGATATATTGTGATATACAAGACTTTTGAGCTCAGAACTGAATAAACAGAGGTGTTGGCTAACACTGCTCATTACACTTTTTAGACATTGTATGTGGTTTTATTTCTGACGCTTAACTAATGTGAGGTGACACTCTGTTTTCCTCAGCCACTAACCCTACATTGAATATTCATGAGAGAGGTGTGACTCAGGTGAGAGCTCTGTGTTCAGGTTCACATTCCATACATCCCAATCCAACCAATGGAATGCCCAGAATTACCATGTCATTATCATATGAATGACAATTCACATCGTTTGGAGGGAAAAACAGCACAGTTGTCTTGACTCATTCATACTAATGTCTTTCTGATGGTTTGAAGCCAAAAAACGTGAAAAATGGACTGCCATATTGCTTGCGCTTGCACATTTGATGCCCCCTCAGTGACGGGGGGGTAATTAGTATCACAGCTGACAAAATAATCAGTGAATAAGGAAAATAATGTCAGTTTGCTGTAGCTCCCATTCAATATAACGGTTGTGGGCGGAGTTTAAAATTGTACTGCATTCAGCCACTAGAGGGCGTCAGAGATTTTTGGCCTCACTGTTCTCCTGCTGCTGTGCCCTGTTCTTATATTCAGGTTGTGGCTCTTACCAAACACAGCATCTTATATTCTTCTCTGCCACCTCAGGTACCAGGCAGGTACAGGGCCTTAGCAGACGGGCGCAGCTACGGAGCAGATGATGTCATCATTAAGTGCGGTGATGTCATACAGCTGCAGCAAGAGAATGATAACCAGTGGTATGAGCTGTTTTTACTCACTTATTATTAACCAGATTCTTCAGAATACAGATAACATCAGTCTTATAGACACACGGACCTGTTTTACTGTCAGTGATGAGTTCACAACATCAATAATAATAATAACACACTTATATAGCGACTTTAGAAAGACTTATTTTATTGGCAGTGCCCGCACCGTCCCCAGCTTTTCTGATGTGTAAACACTGTCGGATGCATGTAAACATGATTTAGTAGAGATGGTTATAGTGCTCAGAAAAGTGACCCCTGGCATCTTTTAGGCTGGTGAAGAACTTAAGCCGGAGGCAGGAGGGCAGGATCCCTGCTGCCAGCCTGCAGCTCATTCTGGGGGGCAGCAGCAGGGGGCGCTCCAGCCATCTGGGAGGTGAGGGCTCATTTACCTGCTGACCTGAAACCCAAATACTCTCTACTCCGTCATACACTCTAAAACTATCAGTACCTTTCAAAAGTTTGGGCACTACCCCTGAGCTGTAAGACAAGTCCGACTGTTCTCTGAATGTTTGAGATTCTGTGCTTGTGTTATTGTTACTTAAACACGCTGGTCCATCTTCTTTACAGAGGCAGGGAATTGGAAAGCACGGAAGCTCAGCTCTCCCTAAGCTAGTCTCCACTGTCCTGCGGCCTAACAGTCCTCACAGCAGCGTGAAATCTGTCCACAGCCTCAGTCACAGCTCTCCTCTCTCTGAACTGGGATCTCTGGATAAGTCTTCCAGCCATTAAAGCCGCCGCCAGCACTCTCAGACTTTCCCCTCAGCTGCTGTGGGCCTGATCTTCCTTTAGAAAAGGTCAAAGGTCTCCAAACGCACCTCTACTGTGACCGTCATCTGTTCCTAACACACTTCCGTCTTCCTGACCCTGGAGGTTTCCACCAGCGGTGGATGGTCCATGGTGGGCCGATCAGCATTGTTCCTAATGTGACCTTCTGGCAGAAGCCTGGCCAGTCTGTTTAAGTGCTATTGACTGTAATCTGCTGAAATGATGGCCTCCCACCTGTGTACCCCTGTGTGTTTGAGCTGCTGATAGATGGACTTTGTACATTTGCTCTTTATATGTTTCAGCCACACACACACAACTTGACTTTTATGGCCAAAACCTGCAATGCCATAATGCCTTTATTTCCCATTTATAGACTAGGTTGCCAGCTCCTCATTTTATCAACTTATTTCAGAAATGCACTTTGTAGGTCGACAGTTACTGCCTGGCTCGTCTGATGATGCTCTTTGTCAGACACGGTTCTGTTTATCAGTGGTAATGGACCACCACAGGACCACCACAGGACCTGACCTTACTGTGTTTGCCAGTTTATTAGAAATGCCCACTTCTTTGGCATACCTTGCAAAGCTGTGTACTGGTACGAACCTGCTGATATGATTCATATTCTGATATTTTAGGAAAATTAGCAGAGGTGCATCCTTACGTGACTCGCTTACACTGGAGTGGACGAGTCTAATGGCAGAAGCACCGCACGCAAAATGAACCACCAGTCTTTGCACATCGTTGTCCTTGATCGTTGTTAGTCTTAATGTGCCCGGCTGTGACACTAGACTGTGTCAAATATCATAAACACAATCCTATCACTCTGTCACTGGTGTAAACGTTGGTGGACAAACTGTGCACGTACAGAGTGAGCCTGTATGACTGATAAACTGGCCCACTGAGGTAGCTGTACTCCGTATACAGGCCATTGTCTCGCTGTTAAAGGGAACACTGGTTTAATGAGGTTTGTTTCTTTTGCTGCAGCTCAAAATGAGTTTGAAAGCCCTTTAAAGAGACTATCACCTGAGCCACTGGCTGTTTTAGATGTAAAGTCTGTATAAGCTCGTTACTGTAAGATGCTCTCAGACTGATGCTTTGAGTGTTACTTCATCAGGCGAGTCAGTGTGACGCTCGTGGAGGTGATTATTAATTAAGAGATGAGGGCTGGAGCTGGCCTGCAGATTGACACACAAGTTGAATTACATGGAGACACTTATGCATTCACACTGTGTGTGTGTGTGTGTGTGTGTGTGCTCCCTAATCTAGGCTTCCTATTAGAGATCGTACCGCAAACATGAAATGTACCCACTGTGTCAAGCGCTTAATTAAATATTGATTGCGGACTTATATGAATTTACCACATCAAATCAAGCCCCCAGTTGGAGGGCTGCCTTTGATATGCCAGCGTTTGAAGTGGAAATGAGTTCGGCGACGCAGCAGGAGCAACTCCAAAGTACACATTTCTTATGTTATTAATTTATTTATTTTGCTGCGCTCTGCCAGGCTCCACAAACGTCTCTATAATGTTCAAAGCACTGCGACTGGCAATACGGTGTGTTAGCAGCACATCACGTCCAGCAGCTCTAAATGACTTCACCAAATGACTGATTTTGATGGGAATCTGTATGCACACGGACTTTATTGTAAAAGGTTTTGTACGGTTATATGTTTCAATAAATGACGTTTTCTACCATATTTAGCTTCCTTTGAGCTTCGTGTACATACAGTGAGACGCCTCAGTGAGACGAGCTGGAACTGGTCCTGATGCTGAAAGGATGGAGGGATGTTCTATCAGGTCTCCAGTGGCAGTGGGGAGATCCAGTGGTTTCTCCACAACTGGGCCACGAGTCGTTTTAGGCACACAGTCGAAATCTTAAGTAGGTTCTAAGTGTCAGATATTCTCAGCTAGCCCCTCTGAAGTGTGCGAGTTCAAAGCCTGAGAGGCTGCCTGCTTTTCGGGCTCTGTGAGATGAATTTGTCTTCGCTCAAGTGATTCCTGCCCATCTAATACAGGAGGGTCTACACACGATGTGCATTCTGATGTGTGCGCTTCCTTTAAAGGGTCCATTCACACAAAGCTGGGATGCACATTTTCAACTGATGTACAGTTACAGGCCTTTTATTACTGCTGTATGTAAATGTGTCCTGTTCTCATTGGCTGCTCTGTATTTTACCTCATTCCAGAAGTTCTGTCCATTTTTATCCATCTGTTTCTCTGTTCTTCACCCCCCACAGAGCAGGAGGACCATTCTCAGTGACACTGATGTGGTGGTGGTGTGTTAGAGCTGCTGGCCTCTATTAGACACACCCACCTCGTTGGTCTTATAGATGTAAAGCCAGAGACAGGAGCTCAGCAGTGTGTGTTGGTCCTCTGGTCCTGGCTCTGATGACTGGCACTGTTTAAAAACAGCAGCTCTGACACAAACTCACACACCACCACCACATCAGAGTGACTGAGAATGATCCCCCTGCTCTGTGGGGGGTCCTGATCATTGAGCAGTGTGAAGTATACAGAGACACAGATGAACTACAGTGTGTAACAGTGCAGCTGAGCGGAGATACAAGCTGTGTGTACCTAATGAACTGGCCGGTGAGTGTGTGTATATGCACTGGGGAGTAAAAGAGAGATTTTGGGGACATTATTACTGTAGAAAAGAAATAATGACATTTTTCATCTCAGATCACTAAACTGAACACTGACGACTTCACCAGTTTACTGAACATCTTTAGACTGACGGGCTGGACTTGTGCATCAGTACAAAATGACTGAGTATGGGTTAGACTGCTGTTCCCTACTCCGTTATAATTACTGTATGTGGGTCTATTATTGATTTAAAAGCCTTCAGGTCTATGCGCTGCCTAAGCTCCCCAGACAAAAAACAAGTCCTTGTGTGTTTAAGGTGGTAGTAACTTCAGGCTCCTGCAGGTGGTGCTGTATGAGGATGATGAGGCTATAAATACCTGCAGGGTGTGTGAGATGTAGAAGAGGTGGTACAGTGCAGTGAATGTCTCAGATGTTAATGATAAAGCAGTGACTGTATTTGGGGTTAAAGGTCAGAGTGTGAAGGAAGTAGCTGAATGTGCAGGTGTATGAAGTGTACAGTCATACAGGTCTACCAGCAGTGCTAACAATGCCAGTCTACAGGACGTTCTCCTCAGAACTGAGGTGGACAGCACACAAGGCTGAAGGCCTCTCCACTCTGCTCCATATGTTGATGCTCTGCAGGTCTCTGTGGAGAGTTCTCTCACAAACTGCTTGTGAAGGACCTGCGTTGACTTCTACAGTACATATACCTGCACATTCAGCTACTTCCTTCACACTCTGACCTTTAACCCCAAATACAGTCACTCCTTTATCATTAACATCTGAGACATTCACTGCACTGTACCACCTCTTCTCATCACACACCCTGCAGGGATTTATAGCCTCATCATCCTCTTACAGCACCACCTGCAGGAGACTGAACTCACTACCACCTTAAATGCACAGGGAGTCATTTTTTCATACATTTAACTGAAATACTGTGTAAGTCAGTACTTCAGAAGAGATCACAAGCTTGTGAAGAGATGAGAGCTGAGGGTTATCACACCTCCACGTTGTTGACTGGTGCTTTTTTGATGATTCCCATGACGTACTGTATCCATTTGTAGTAGTTGCCTACACGTGTGTACACCCCGTACTTTCCTTTCTTGGCACACTCCTCCCCCCAGCTGACTATGCCAGTCAGAAACCAGGTGCTGTGGAACTGATTGGCATGGGGACCCCCGCTGTCGCCCTGACAGGCGTCTTTGACTCCGTCCGAGTATCCGGCGCAGAACATGAAGTGTGTGATGCGGTCGCTGCTGCTGTCCTTACACTCGCTCCTGTCCACGAACGGTAACTCCACCTTCTGCAGAGTCGGTGCCGCCCGGCCGCTGAATCGGACCCGACCCCAGCCGCTGACCACGGCCAGGGAGCCGGAGTGGAGCACAGACTCGGTGAAGGCTTTGGGCCCCAGGCAGATGGACCTCACCAGCTCTGAGAAAAGGATGGGACTGCGCAGACGCAGCAGGGCGATGTCGTGGTTGTACAAGCTCAGAGTCGGGTTGTAGAGAGGATGAACGACAGCCTTCTCCACCTCCAGGTCCTGCTCCGTGCTGTCGGTTCTGGACACGTCGTACTCACCTGCGGGACATGTGGTTGAGTGTGACGGTTTGAAGCAGCTGTAGATGAACATGTCTAGATCACAGCACTGAGAATAATCACTGCAGGCTTCAGTAAGCCGTCCTCTCTGACGTTTCACTGCATTTCTTCTCTGATTAAGCTGTCGCTCGTCTGTCACTTCAGGGCCGTGGTTCCTATTTCTCATTAAGCACACTGGCCTTATACTGTTAATTCTGGTCAGTATGTAAGTCACAATTACCGGCAGTCTAACTGAACGGGTCAGGATGTAAAAGTAAGCAGACTGTTGAACTTCATCGCCTGTAAATTTCCTGCAGCTGTGAAACTCCTCAACACTGAGGAGGATGTTCTGAGTTCTGTGATGACTGCTGACCTGTAAAATGTCCTGATACAGCTTTAAATGTATTATTCCCTCAATGTGTCCAGACCCCGAGGCACTGAAGCAGCTCCAAACCGTGATGCTGCCTCCACCGTGCTTCACCGCTGAGGTCATACAGTGCACTGCGTACACTGTTCTATTGCCTTCTAATAAAACAGAGCACTCGAGTCTTCTGTAGGTCTTTTACTGTTAAACTTAACCCTTTCAGACCCAAATTATGTTCCAGTAATGAAAAAATATATATACAAATGTCTGTAATGAACTCCAAAACAAGACTCAGTAAAAAAAAAATCTAATACTTTTAATGTCATTTTTTAAATGTCCACTGCAGTGGACGGTAGGTCTTAACAGTTGTAAAGCAATGCTATATAATCGGAATAGTTTTATGGTTTGTTTGTATTTCCTT
>BRDA01014333.1:36672-52882 GCA_036984385.1 Crenuchus spilurus | reverse complement strand
CAAAGCCAGAGACACAACGAGAATCAAAGCCAGAGAAACAACGAGAATCAAAGCCAGAGAAACAACGAGAAACAAAGCCAGTGAAACAACGAGAAACAAAGCCAGAGAAACAACGAGAAACAAAGCCAGAGAAACAACGAGAAACAAAGCCAGAGAAACAACGAGAAACAAAGCCAGAGAAACAACGAGAAACAAAGCCAGAGAAACGAGAAACAAAGCCAGAGAAACGAGAAACAATGAGAAACAAGGCCAGAGAAACAAGGCCAGAGAAACAAGAAACAAGGCCAGAGAAACAATGAGAAACAAAGTCAGAGAAACAATGAGAAACAAGGCCAGAGAAACAATGAGAAACAAGGCCAGAGAAACAATGAGAAACAAAGTTAGTGAAACAGCAAGAAACAAAAGCCAGAGGAACGAGAAACTCACAGCTCCTTACAGCTCAAATATATAGCTTTTTAAAATGTTAGGGGTGTCAAACATTTGCACAGTACTGTACAGCATATCATGTCAAGTAAAAAAAAGTTTAGATTTTCTATTCACACTGACTTTAATTTGTTGAAAATCAGCCTGTGTGATACCAATGAGGCCTGCACACAATATTATAAACAAATGTCTTTAAGTATCACTCACCGGCCCTCCAGCACACACCAGCCACAGTATGGATCTCGCTGACTTACACATGACCTACAGTCTGTCTTCTGCTCACATGCTTGCACAGGAACTTTAGTAATCTAGAGAGGAAGAGAGAGCATTGAAGAGCACACTTACTCCTGGAATTACTTTCTAGACATTCGCTGTCATGTATCAGTACTGAAATCATGTTCTACATATGATAATATTTCATTAGCATAGATTTGTGATACTTTAGGAGTTTCAAGGCAATATACAGGGTGTCCCGTTAGCTTCTTTACCCACATGACAGTGAATAAGTTTAAAACTAATGAAGATGTGATGAAATTTGGAGAAAATTTGCCTCAGTCTGGGAGAAAATGACTGATGCTACAACATGTGCTGAAAATGTCCCAAAATGCAGTTCTTTTGTCCTGATCAGTTGGTGACGTGGTCTGCATGGAGATGTGCATTTTGTGGCAGCTTTCTTTGTCTGATGCATCTTCTGAATCAAGCAACTGATGGAGATGGCTGGACGGGCGCCGGCCTCTACTCCGACAGCTGCAGATATTTGTAATCAGAAATGAACACCTTTCCACCTACACTGCTCTTTTTGACACAGACTGAGGTTTATTTAACCCACATTTATGTGTCATATCTTCATTGGTTTTATTATTAAATGTTAAGAAGAAGAAAGAAAATGAAGAAAACATCATAACCTGAACTTTTGCCATCCTAAAAACAGTTAACAATAGTGCAACTATTCTAGGTTATAACTATGTCAGGACATTAACCTTTTTTGCAGTGGTGATGTAAAGATGATCCAAGCTGGAATCAAAAAACAGGGTTTTGTTAACTGGGCCATCTGTCCCATCTCCTGGAATTTTGTTATATACACCAGCAGACTGAGCACCCAGATGAACCTGCAAAGTGAGAGACCAAAGGAGAACATACAGTAAGCAGAGCCTGGAATACTCAGCGAAGTTAACACAATAAATTTAATATGGGTACAGGTATTTAGACATTTAAACTGCCTCCCATAAACCAGTACATTCATTCTAGCCCAAATACTTAGTTGTAAGCTTTTCATGTGTTGACATTAGCGTATAGTGGAACCTCGGTTTTCATTAGGGTTGAGCCAGATACTCGTTTCAGAGGAGTGTACAGTACGGATAAAGCATTTTTGACGAGTACGAGCATGATACGAGTAAAACTTGTCAATATCCGTGCTCGTGCTGAAGGAAAATCCTCATTGGGTAACTGACTGTGTTCACAATCTGTGATTGGCCAGTCACACAGAGCTCCCGCCCCTCCCTACACAGACACATCTCTGCAGTCAGAGCTCGCCTCTATTTCAGTTTGTATGATATTTAAAGTTACTTAGTGATCTGGTTTCGTAACGTACTTGGGGCATTTGACAAGATGGTTTAGGCCCCGCCCACTCTGAGTACAGATACGGATACAGATAATTTAGACAGCTGAACAGATACAGATACAGATAGTGTTGTACTTGCTCATCCCTGGTTTTCATCGTTAATCTGTTCAAAAGTGCCTGATGACAGCCAAAATGAATGATAACTGAAGCAATATTTCCCATAAAAAATAATGTAAACCCAATGAATCCATTCCAGACACTCCAAAATATTAACAAAAATACATTTTATATAGAATAACTATAGTTGTACATACAGAACACAATGAGAAATAAATACAAAAGACTAATGAAATGGATAAATGAACATTTAACATCACTCTTACAGGTTTACGGTCCGTTTTAGAGAGTGCCGGTGTGGTCCAGCCTGCAGCCTTTGTTTTGTACACCCGTTGTCGGGGGTTCTTGGCTGATGTGTGTTTTCACACCTGTTTTCAGGCTGTAGCCATTTTTGCACAATTAGCGGCGAGTCGTGTGGGCACGTCGACAATTAACTGGGACAAAATTTCCCCCCAGAAAAGTCAAAGAGAACCAAACTGTACGATAACCAGGGTAAATGATAACCGAGGTTCCACTGTATATCAAAAAATTGGAATGTTGTGGAACAAGAATTCCGACAGTTCAAAAAGTAACAATTCAAAAAGGTGAAAGGTATATTTATTACACATTAGTTACACATTTAATAAATTATAAATTTAATTTAATTATAAATTGACATATTTCAAGCCTTTTTTTGTTTTACTGTTGATCAGTATGGATTATAGATCAAAAATCCAGAACATCAAATTATTTCATTTTAAAATTCTCATTATTAATATTTCAATTCTGAGTAAATTATATTCAAACAGTATCAACATCAAAATTAAACAAGGTTTAATTAACTGTTAGAGATGCACTAGTACGGTTCACTGACAAGAAACCAGCCCTAATGAAAAGCATTCTTAAAATAAGTGCCCACCATTGAGGCAAAATGCAAATCAAATGAAATTCACACACTGTAGTGATATTAAATGGATGCAGATTTCTTTGGCAATCCAGCAGCCAATCAATTTGAAAACGATGCATCAATCAAACGAGACCTTCCTTTAGTGCTTTCTCTGTGCTCTTTTGATGCCTGTAGGTTGGCTTATGTAGTTTGGTATGTGGTCAATTTGAAGACACGGATGACTTTTCTGCCAGGAGAGAGAATCTCACCTTGAACACTTCTCCCAGGCTTGAGCCCAAGAAGGCCACCGTGTGCTCGCTCTCCACTGCCACAGCCACAGCGGTCAGCATGCTTTTCCTAATGTACGCAGGGCTGACAGCCAGAGCAAACTCAGGTTTAGTGGCTAAAGGAGACGGCAAGAATTCCGCTCCACATGGGTACCTCTGTATCATATTTTTCTGCTGTAGAGACAAACACAAAAAAAGTTGTCCTAAATGAATTGTCCCGTTTAAAGTGTATTGTTTGTGGTTGATGATATAGGTGGGCAAAATTTAACATGTTTATCATTAACATGAAAAATCACACCACAATCCAGTTTACAGTACAAATACTGTGTTTCATTACAAAGGGGGCAACACACACACACACACACACACACACTTTTCATCATTGTGTAAAGTGATTTTTTTTAACAAAATACATATTTTGTAAATGAGCATATCCACAGTACTGAGAATTAATTCTCATGGTTTCCATGCAACTTACGCAATTTATTATAAACTGTATTTGGTGGATATAATTGATGGTATAAATTGCATTAAATGAACACATTTGATCATCTCCTGTCATGTTAGAAGGTTTTTTGTTTTCTAAATCATATAATACTTATTATATGTATTATGTATTATAATACATTTAATTATAATTATATATAATGTATGTTACAGGCACTGTATAGAAACCCGGCATTCTATAGAATACCTAGGCAATGTATACAATCCTTGTCGTTTTTAGGCAAGGTATGAAATATCCGTGTTGTTCTATACTTTTCCGAGGCATTACATAAAATGCCTAGGCGTTATAAAGAATGACAAGAACTGCTCAGGCAAAGTGTGAAAGGCATTTGTTATTTTGGCACTTAGGGTTATGGTTAGGGTTGGCGGTAGGGTTATGGTTAGGTTTGGGGGTAGGGTTAGGGTTAGTGTTATGGTTAGGTTTAGGGGGTAGGGTTAGGGTTAGGTTGGGGGGTAGGGTTAGGGTTAGGGTTATGGTTAGGTTTAGGGGGTAGGGTTAGGGTTAGGTTGGGGGTAGGGTTAGGGTTAGTGTTATGGTTAGGGTAAATGTTATGGTTAGGGTTATGGTTAGGGTTAATGTTATGGTTAGGGTTAGGTTGGGCGGTACGGTTAGGGCTAATGTTATGGTTAGGTTTTAGGGTTTGGGGTTGGGTTAGGTTTGGGGGTAGGGTTAGGGTTATGTTTGGGGGTAGGGTTAGGGTTAGGTTGGGGGGTAGGGTTAGGGTTAGTGTTATGGTTAGGGTAAATGTTATGGTTAGGGTTATGGTTAGGGTTAATGTTATGGTTAGGTTTTAGGGTTTGGGGTTGGGTTAGGTTTGGGGGTAGGGTTAGGGTTGGCGGTAGGGTTAGGGTTATGTTTGGGGGTAGGGTTAGGTTGGGGGGTAGGGTTAGGGTTAGGGTTAGGGTAAATGTTATGGTTAGGGTTAAGGTTTGGAGGTAGGGTTAGGGTTGGCGGGTCAAACCGAGCCATACTAGAAGATTGAAGACCTCGAGGTGCGGCTCGGGACTTGACCATTGCCATTAGGTAGACAGGGGCTGGTCCATTTTTTGTTTGTAGGCGAGCATCAAGGTACAGGAAGCCAGTGAAGTGAACACAGCAGTGGAGTGATGTGAGAGAACTTAGGCTGATTAAAGACCAGCCGAGCAGCTGCATTCTGGACCAGCTGCAGGGGCCTGATGTCTCGCATAGGAAGACCAGCCAGGAATGATTACCGTAGTCAAGTCTTGAGATGAGGAGAGACTAGACAAGCACTTGGGTAGCATCCTGAGTTAGAAAGATTCAGATCTGTCGAATGTCTCTTATGCCTTACCTGGTCATAATAACCCATATTAAGCAATTATAACCCCAAAAACAACCACCTTAACAGTGACTCCAATGACCTTTTGACCTTTGTCACTGCATTCATTAGATTTGGTTGGTATTTTGGAAAACAGCAAACTTGTGGACACCCCACACTCTGGGACTATAAAAGCCATCTAAACCAACACACACATACCTCTCTCTTAGTCGTACAAATAGCATCCGATTTTGAGGAGTAAGGTGAGTAAACAGGGGCGGGTTTATCCTTTTCTTCTCCTCTGTAGCAGGACTCGATCACCTCCTCCAGTCTGTGATTGATGCTGCTGAGAGGGTACAGGCAGAGGGCCGAGCGAGAGCTGTCCTCATCTGAGCTGAACACCACAAACAGCACCTTATCACCTGCTTTCAATGCACCTGGAGGACTAGAGGAGCTGAGATTTTGTGCCAAAACAGTGCCCGGCGTAGCCAGATACGCTGTCTGCACCTGTAATAATAGTAATAAGAACAATATGTTTACATTACAAAGCACCAGTCTTTATAAAAGAAGAGTCAATATCATCATAGCATACAAAAACAAACACAGTGTTAGGACAAGTACATACACAGATCAGACATGTGTGTTAATATGCTTAATATGGTGTGACCCTGTGTACCACCTAAACAGCTCAGACTCATCAAGTCATGGACTCTTCAAGACCTCAATGTGTGGAGATGACGAGCAGAAGTAGGACTAATCAAAACGAGCTGATGTACTGAAATTTCGGCCACTGAAAAACTGGTTTAGCCCGACACTTGCCTACTGATATAGTTAAGTATGGAGTTTTTCATTTTTATTTTAAAGAATAAATACTTATACAACAACATATAAATAAAATAATACTGCACTTTTACAACTCATTTCAATGGTAAAAAAAAAAAATGTAGAAATTAACAAAAAATATTTTTCTCCGACGCATTTAAACATAAACAAACTTTTTTTTTTTTTTTTAATATAATTTTTGCCAATTTCCTCCCCTTCCCAATGTGGTAGTAGCCAATTAACCCATCCCATCCTCTAGGGGGCTCTCCCCATCACTTTGCACTGTCTCTGACTAGGAGGGTGAAGACAAGCACAAGCCTCCTCCGTTGCGTGTGATACAGGCTCCACCTCTTTTCAAACTACCGCTGATACACCTTCACTGGGGAGCCAACGCACTCGGAGGAAAGTGCAGCTCTGAATGGACCAATCAGTAGATGCCTGAGCCAGCAGACATTGGAATGTGTGAGTGATAGGCAGAGAGAGAGAGCGCCATCTTTCCCCCCAGAGAGAGCACTGCCAATTTTTGCTCTCTTGGGCCCCAGCTGATGATGGCAAACAGCATGACCGTGATTCAAACTCACAATCCTCTGGTCATAGTGTCAGCGTCTTCACCTGCTGAGCCACTTGAGGCCCCAAACATAAACAAACTTGAAGGCAAATTTGGGCTTTTTAGAATTTTTAGCAACATCCTGCTGTCATTATCCTCACTGTCACTGCAGGTTCACTGAAAAGCATAAATAGAAAGCTAAAATTGTTTACTTTAAATAAAACTAAATATAAAATAAATGACCATATAAAAACTATCGTACAAAACAATATTCTGGGATATCTTTCCTCAATCATTTAATATCCATTCATCCATTATCACACCCGCTTAATCCTTACCAGGGTCGCGGTTAGTCCCCTACCCCCTCACTGGGCACAGGGCATTACACTATACAACTAAGTCTAGGACAGGGCGCCAATCCATTGCTGGGTGCAATTTAGAGTACCCAATTCACCTGACCTCCATGTTTTTGGACTGTGGGAGGAAACCGGAGAGCCCGGAGGAAACCCACGCAGACACGGGGAGAACATGGAAACTCCTCTCAGATGGGGACTCGAACCCAAGACCTCAGCGCTGAGAGGTGAACGTGCTAACCACTAAGCCACCGTGCCGCCACAATATCATTTAATAAATTTAAGGAATAGTAAACAGCTCCTGTTTTGTCTGGTGACTTGATGCCACTTTTCAAACAAAAGGTACTTTGGGCAATAGTTGCATCTTTTTTGATGTTTTATAGCTTTAACATCTCAAATTCAAATTCTTTTTATAATTGTGTGTGACTTGCAGACCAGTGCAAAGTGGCTTTTCCAAATAAAGGACCCAAAATCTGTTTGCAAAGGACTGGCATATTAAAATTAATATATGTTTCATTACTCAGTGGTTTTCCATTACTATAAACCAGGGGTGGTCAACTCCAGTCCTGGAGAGCCGGTTTCCTGCACAGTTTGGTGATCTACCTGATCAAACACACCTGATTCAACTCAGCGGGCAATTAGCATGTTTAATTGTAGTGTCAGAGCAGTGACATCACTAAACTGTGCTGGACAGGACTGGAGTTGCCTACCCCCGCTATAAACAATGATTATAGACGTTCAAACAGAGACTGTAGTGTGAAAACGTGCACATACTTTGTTGTACGTGTTCTCTTTGCCCACACTGCAGTTGAGCTGCAGCTCTGTGTAGGAGTAGTAGTGGTCATCTTTCTCGCACAGGCGCGCCACGAAGGTGATCTTGCGGCTGTCACTGTCAGGCTTGCGGGAGAACAGGAAGTAGATGTAGCCATCGTCTTTGAAGGCGTATCGGAAGTCATGGGAATAGCGCTGAACAAATGGACTGGCCTGTACGGTGGATGCCTCCACCAAATTCTCAAACACGTCCATCTCGCCGTATTCCTGCAGCAGCCGCGTGCTGATGAGCTTTGAGCTGTCCGAGCTACCGTAGCCTTTACCCACCAGAAACACGCTCACGTTCTGATCTGCCTTTTCAAAGGTGGAGATCACACCCACCACGGAGACCGTGGCCTCTGTGGTGGCCACGTAAGTCTTCTCACCCTTCATGTCGCTGTAGTAGACCTGCTGTTCCACATGGCTAAGGTTCAGCAGAGAACAGATGCCTCTGAAAATGCTGCCGCACACCACCAGAGTCCCGTTGGCTGGGTTGGTGAGCAAGAGCTTGTTGATGTTGTTTGTTTCCACTGCCTCAGCGCAATCCTTTATGGGTGGGGTGCAGGCAGGGTTGTCCTTCTTGGGTCCAGTCACGGACATGCTCTCCTTCTGCAATTGCGCATCCAGCTGGTAGATGGCGTTGACAGCACCCAGGTAAATGCGGCCCGTGTGTGGGTCCTGAGCCACTGTGTTGATGACGGTGTTTGAGGTGAACTGGGGACGCGGCTGATCACAGCACGAGCGGCCGACACACAGCAGCATCAGGAACACCGCTACGCACCACCGTGCCATTTCTGAAAGAGAGAGAGACAGAAAATGTTCAGTTGATGAGATGCTTCATGCTTTGGGTCAGCGGTGGGAAACTCCGGTCCAGGAGGGCTGGATTATTGTATAGTTTAGTGATTTTCCTGCTCAAATGCCTGAATCAGCTCAGCAGGAAAATACCAGGTTTAGATGGAGTCAAAGCAGAGAAATCGGAAAACCAAGCTGGACTCTGGCCCTCAGCTCTCCATCTCTGCTTTAGGTGCCTCACCTAGTGTTCATGCTTCCAATGCATTCTTGACTTAAAAGTGACTGACAGCTAAACACTGAGAACATCAAAATGTGATGCACCATAAAACAAGATATAAAACTGTGCTGTAGTTCAGTATGCCAGTGTTAAATACACACTATTAGAGTTAAATTAACACTGAGAATGTCAAAATCTAACACTCTCAGTGTTAATTTAACTCTAACAGTGTTAATTTAACACTGGCATATTTACTGTGTACTTGGTACCTGGTACTAATTTAGGATTTTCTAGATTTCTGCATAACATTTACATAAATCTGCATCAGATTATCACACAGGTTGCTTAACCGGTAAACATTTCGGCTGTCTTTAGCCACACCTTTTGCAAGATATGGATCTGACTAATGCAAATGTTCTTTATACACTTTAATATCACAATGGGAAGATGTATATAAATATATAAATATATATAGGGAGTACTGTGAATTGGGACATTGCAGGTATTCAATAAACATACATGTTAATGGAAATTGGCTACTTCACCTTAAGTGAGAGGAAGAGGGCGGAGTGTGAGGGAGAGACCAAAAAACATGGACTCCATCCACGATGGCGACAAGGATATCTAACAATGGACACTTCCATCAAAAGACTGAAAGATGTACTTGAACAGCTATATGAGGTTATTCAAGAAATTATCAAAGGTGTGCTTGCAAGTTCACACAAAAAGGAAAAAGTGCACATCATCCGTCAAACCCCCATCCCTACTTCACGCTTTAATCCAACCCTGAGTAAGTACTTTCAACTAGAACTGAAGAACAGAGAAAAGAACAGAGTACATCAGTTATGTGGTTCCTGTCTGTTCTGTCTGATGCTGGTCTACAGATAGCTGTATGATCTTACTGAAAGGATAAAAGAAAAAGGGTTTTTTTTCAAAGAGACTCTCACTACCATTCTTTTCTAGCCTGGTTTCTTTCATCCATATCAACGCCACTTCACCGGTTTTCAAACACCAGAGCAGAAGTCAAGTGCTCATCAAAGAGTTGAAATAGGGTAGCCTGTGAAAGCGTAACACAAGGTGGCATATAATGGATTCCAGGTAAAGCTCTCAGCAGGTGGGCTGAAACAAAAAAAAAATGGTTTCTACCCCTCCTTTCTGCAAACAGACCTCATTATCCTTCATAATAACTTCATTAATCTTACTCTACAGCTCTGCATTGTGTCATATGACAAACATCCTGAGTAGAGGAGCTGATAAAGTCATTGCAGGTGGGCCCAAGACTTGCCAGCTCAAGTCAGATAACGACAAAACTTTTAGAATTATAGCTGCAAGACGACTGACGTCACACAGCTCCAATTTGTCGAGCTTAGTTTCAAAGAAAACACCAGAGTCAACATTTCTACGAAAAATACACAATGTAGATTAGCGGTTCACTCTTAACAGAACTCGGGCAAAGACATCAGCAGCGCCTGAAATCTGTGGGGATAAAAACATGAAGCTCTGCAGCAGTCTATCCTATTAACTCTGCTTTCTGATTTAAACTTCACGGTGGTAGCCCCCATATTGATTAGTCTGGAATATGCCCACACAAAGCGCTTGGTCATTTGTGCCATATTTGAAATGTATTAAGATTGCTGTCACCGTCAAAGCATCGTCACAAAACTGACATAGGGTGACCAGATGTCCCTGTTCTGGGGACAGTCTCCATTTTGTTGGCCTGTCACCAGTTGGAACTGTCCCCAGAAAAGTCCTTGTAAATTAAAAACACACCAGAAAGTCAAAGAAAACACTGGAAGGTCTGCAGATGGACAGACATCTCTTGCATTGTGTTTTGGCCAACAAGGGCAGACTGCTGCGATCTACAATTTCTACTACATGCTCACCTAGTTTTAGAGAATACAGCTGTATAGAACTTGACCAGAAAGTGTCAAGTGAGTTCACATCACCACAAATGTCTACTCAAGAAAAGAGGTAACGTAGGGACCCTCTGCAGTCTGAGGGTTTATAAGACACTCTGATGTAGCCTGACATGCCTTCATTTTGGGAAAAATGTGACCCCACCAGGGAAAACCAATCCAAAGTCACTGGGCAACTTATTGAGATATCGTGTCAATATCGTGTCACTCACATTAGTGACAAAACTTAGCCACTCAGTATTATTGCTGTAAATGAACGATAATAGTTACAGATATCTATCGTAGTACATATTTTGATCAAAAACAAAACTTAAATTAACAAAAAAGTTGTTTTGAAAAAAACTAATTGTGAAAAAAAAGAATGACGTTTGACCTGGTTTTCCCTGGCGGGGTCACAAATATTTCAGATGGGTATAATTTGTACAAAGTGTTACACAGGCTTTAGTTAAGCACAAACTCAGCAACAACAGTGTCAAAACAGTAAGAGTGTAATTAATCTATATTCTGATTAAATCTGCTCTAAACTTAGACTTTCCAAAAACCTAAATTTTCACATGTGCTGATATATTGTGAAAACACACTCTAAACATTTCTAGCCAAGACTTTTAAGCTCTGAATTGAATAAACACAGGTGTTGGCTATACACTGATCATTACAGTTTTTAGAAATTTTATGTGGTTTTATTTCTAAAGCTTAACAAATGTGTGTTGACACTGTATTTTTGAGTCACTTCTTCCTAAATTGAATATTCATGAGATGAGGTGTAAGGGGAGGGGTCTTTGTTCATGTGAGCGCTCTTTGTTTAGAGAGACCAATCGGGCATTTTCACACATTCCTGCATCGCTAATACTCCACTGGAATGTCCAGAATTTCCATGTCATTACCATATGAATGAATGGGCGTAAAAAAGCGCAGCGCTCTGACTCGCACTGAAAAAGGTGTCTCTTGTTATTTATGCTTGTATTTATTCTTGTATTGCTGCTCGTCTTTTCTATGTTGCATGCATAGGTAATTTAATAAACGGTACTGACCAACTGTAGTTTGATTCATCGGTGCAGTTTAGCATAGCCTCACTCAGCATGTTAGGAATATGATTTTTTTAAAATCACAATTAGATATTGATTACAAAAAAATGTATCAGTCAGCCTTCACCATAGTTCATTACAGTACAAGAGTTATAATGGTCAAAATACATGAGACTGAGAATCTTTCCATTTAATTTGGACAAAAGCATGGGATATTTTAGTGATGTTGTGACTACTGTACTGGAACTGTCCCAGGTTTCTACTTCAGAAATCTGGTCACTTTATTTTCACATAGAACTGAAAGTGAATGCATTCAGTGACTAAAATGTGCACAGACTAGCCTAATCTTTTTACTCCACATATGTGTTCATGGCATTGTCTCCATGTGATAAGAACTGGCTATTCACTGCTTTTCATAAATGTAAACTCAAACTGCTGAGGACATTATCATGTTGCAGCATGCTGTGGGGTGATAGTGAATGTGTACTCGATCAGATTTGTAATGTGGCACATTCAATTTAGTAATACAATTCTGCCACAGACTAGTTGATATATTATAGGAGACAGTATGACCTACTATGAGCTAGAAAAGTGAATAAAATCTCATTGTTATGAGCAGTCACTTCAGACAGCACCACAGCTAGCAGATTAATTATGGATCAGTATTAACGATCTAATCAGTAAAATTAATTTTAGATCAGAACTTCCTGTTCTGCGATAGCTAAGTGGATGCAGCATTCAGCTAAATGAGCTGTTACTCTTTATAGTTCACAGTAAGACATAGTGAGCCCTAAAACACATTAACGACTCTGAGTCCGTAAATAATATGGAGATTCAGTTTGAGAGACGTTTTGGTGATGTATTTTGATGGAACAATAAACTACAGTGGAACCCCGGTTATTGTACAATTCAGTAATTGTCGACTTTTTTGGGGGAAATTTTATCATTATCATTATCATCATCATTCATCCTATCACGCTACCATCCAAAAACAGGTGTGAAAACAAATAGCGGGCAAGAACCCTGAGAATGGGTGTACAAAACAAAAGCTGCAGCTGGACCACACCAGCACACTCTAAAACAGACCGTAAACCTGTAACAGTAATGTTAAACATTCATTTATCCATTTATAGTCTTTTGTGTTTATTTCTCATTGTGTTCTGTATGTAAAACTATAGTTACTCTATATAAAATGTATTTTTGTTAATATTTTGGAGCGTTTGGAACAGATTTATTGGATTTACATTATTTCTTATGGGAAATATGGCTTCAGTTATCGTTTGTTTCGGTTATCTTCAGGCACTTTAGAACAGATTAATGACTAAACCCAGATTCTAGTGTATTTAGATATCTGTTGAGTTGTAGTGTTTGTTAGCAGTGTAATCTTTGTCTTGGCATATATCTGATCAATGATATCTATGGAAAGTGTTGACCTGCTGGTTAGCCTGTTTGCCTCTCACAGGTTTGATTGCCCATCTGGAGTTTCCATGTTCTCCACATGACTACATGGGTTCCCTCCCACAGTTGAAAAACATGGAGGTCAGGTGAATTGGTTACTCTAAATTGCCCTGGTGTGAGTGTGTGAGCAAAGGATTGGTTGCCCGTGCTGGCTTTGGTTAAAATAGTGCAATGCCCTGCAGAGAGTCCAGTGGAGGGTTATGGGGAATCCATCATGACCCTGAACTGGTTTAAGCAATTAACATAATGAATGGATGGACTTTTCGGGTTAATACAGCTACTACTGTATATCAGTTTCAAAGCCCCAGTGCACAAATAAAGTACACCAAGTATGACTTGGAGTTTGACAGTGTTTGGCGTGAGCAGAAAATGTGTACATTTATACAACCCCATTCCCAAAAAAAGTTGGAACACAAAATGTAAAACAGTACCAAGATCACACATCAAATTTTGGAAATGAGAAATCATTTTTTTTTGTATGCCAATCTTGAATTTGATGCAACATCTCCAAAAAATGGACAGGGACAACAAAAATATCTGTAAAGCTACTACAACAGATCAATAAAGTGAGGCTTTCAGAAGTAAAGATTGGTAGGGTTCCACCACTCTGCGCAAGACTTCAATAATGTTTCTCAATGTAAAACAACAAAGAACTTGGGGGATTTCATTAAACTGGTCAAGCCTGCAGTCCAGACCTGTCACCCCTTGAAAACGTTTGGTACATGAAATGAAAAATGTGACAACGGAGAGCTGAACTGTTGAGCAGATGAAATCCTATATCAAGCAAGAAAGGGAAATAATTCACTTTCAAAACTACAATTGGCCTCTGCAGTTCCCCAAACACTTACAAATGAAAAGGTGATGCAACATAGTGATAAACATGCACCTGTTCCAACTTTTCTTGAAATGTGTTGCTGGCATACAACTGAAAATGCACATACATAAAAAAAGTCATGCCAACATTGTGGTGTTTGTACTATTTTCACTGAAATATAGGGTTTAGTTGATTATTTACAGCTTCCAAACTTTTTGGGAAATGGCTGTAATTTCGCAGTGAGTTTTTGCGGTGGCATTACCCATGTTCACGTTTACTCAGAAATGTAATTTTATAGCACTGCCTGAACTGCAATACATTATCCGTTATGGCCATTTATCATCAGTACCAAGAGCAGCCATTGATTCATACTGTAAACTGTACAATCATCCCAAACAAAGGCGTCTGCTTTCGGGGCGTCTCTGAGAAGCCGAGTTGTACGGTTCAAAGTCTAACATGGTGAGATTAGAAGCTGAAGGAGGTTTTGTTTCAACTTGTCCGGTAAGCACAGTCAAAGGGCAGTGATACATTTCTGCTGATTCGGTGCAAGTCTTTCGGGAATTACCCACTCGCGCACAAAGACGCTTACAAAGGAGAGATTGGAAAAACAAGTCACACAATACTGCATTCCTAATGAATGAACAGTACAGTAATCACACACACTCACACAAGCAGCAGCATTGATGGAGTTTTGATAGCTTGCGCCGAGTTTGCTATAAAGAGTGTGACTCTGCAGGTCATGTGACCTTTAAATGGCGACATCTCTTTTCTTCCCCTCTGACATGTCTCTTATAGACTCAACACTCAAATCCCTTTCTGTACACATTATTCCTTTAGACACACACACTTTTCACTACACGCTTTCACGTGACTGAAAAACTCGCACGAGTGCACATCCTAATCTGCAAGAAACCTCCAGATGCTGCAACGAAGAGGTCTGAGAGCATTCCCTCCATCTGGAAAAATCATTTGCGTGCACGCGAGTGCACATAAAACACTTTACCTGGCGGAAGAAGAGGGCACTCCTCTAACAATAACACATTGTAACCTCAAAGCTTTTCTCTTATCACCGGTATACAGTCAGTGCCTTCTAGGCCTTGGCCAAATGCCCAGAATAAATTCAATTAAAGAAGAAAAACCACTTCATACTGTAGAGTTTCAGCAATTCGGCCACATATGCACTTTTTTGAGCAGGGGCTTTACAAAAACAGTATGTAAAATACAGTATGTCCACAGATAAACCAGAACTACAGCTTGATGGCAGCTGTAACCACAGAGAAAAGTCACCGCTAATCAAAGTCTCCAAACTCCCTTTGTTCACTCATTTGCATCATTCGAAAACAGAGGCTGTGTTTTATTGCATAAACATTTCCTCATGAATGGACCACAAACAAACCCAAACAACATGAAATAAAATTGCGTTATTATTGCACTGCGACCGTGCTGCGTCCCTGGCCATGCCCCCTGCCTTGTCACGTGTTCTGAGTGTTCATGTGTTGTCGTGTCACCACGTACTTCTATGTGTTTATGTTGCTCCACGTGCGTTTGTATGAATGTCATGTCTCCCCCAGCAACGTCATGCATCACTGCTTACACCTGTCTGCTCACAACATTGCTTGCATTTTCCATGTGATTAGGTTTGCTTTATACCATACACCCTTCCCAGTGTTTCAGTCGCTGTCTGTCGATGGTGCTGTAATATGTTATAATAAAGTAATAATAATATAATATAATAATGTTATAATAAAGTCATGTGTTCTGGATCTGCGGAGTCGTTCATCTCCTCCTGCACCCTGTGCCTCACTGCAGCTGACATATATTATATATTAATGAAGTTATTTTTTCTCATATATTGATAAAAGATCACCTAAAAAATAGCTGTGCATTTTGCATGTTAAAATAACCTCCACATGATGTAAATGTGCTTAGTTAAGTGTTTTTTGTAGACCCATACACCTAGTCAAGAGCAATAACTGGAGATACAAGGTTATGTGTGAAAATATACTGCATGGTTAACAGCAAATGCCAGGAAGTAACATGAACATTGCCCCATCAACTTGTAAGACATTAACATTGTAGTATTGCATTGCCACCTCAAAGAAATGTGTGAGTCAGGCAACATATTACTGGAGAACAAACACAACGGCATGTCTCGATACCCAACACTGCCCTGTAATTATCAGTTTCACTTGTGCGTATTTTCAGGGAATATTTCCTTTCATTCCTGCTCTGTGCTTCCTTGTCTTCCTTGTTTTAAAGTGTGTTGATTTAGATGCCTTTGTCTGTTTTGGAAAAGCATTTATGGACACCAGAGGTATATCAGAATCATATAGATGTCAGCAGAACATACAAACCGGATTCCAAAAAAGTTGGGACACTAAACAAATTGTGAATAAAAACTGAATGCAATGATGTGGAG
>BRDA01014333.1:2497-26563 GCA_036984385.1 Crenuchus spilurus | reverse complement strand
GAGAGAGAGAAGGAGAGAAAGAGAGAGAAGGAGAGAGAAAGAACATTGAGACAGAGAACAACAGAGAGAGGAAAAGAACGAGGGAGAAAGAGAGATGGGACAAGAATGAGAGGGAAAAAGAGAGAGGAAAAGAACAACAGAAAGAGAGAGAGAGAGAGAGAGAGAGAGAAAGAGAGAGAGAAGGAGAGAAAGAGAGAGAAGGAGAGAGAAAGAACATTGAGACAGAGAACAACAGAGAGAGGAAAAGAACGAGGGAGAAAGAGAGATGGGACAAGAATGAGAGGGAAAAAGAGAGAGGAAAAGAACAACAGAAAGAGAGAGAGAGAGAGAGAGAGAGAGAAAGAGAGAGAGAAGGAGAGAAAGAGAGAGAAAGAGAGAGAAAGAACATTGAGACAGAGAACAACAGAGAGAGGAAAAGAACGAGGGAGAAAGAGGGAAAGAAAGAAGTCAGAATTCAAGTGAATTTGGGAAGCCAGCATACAGGAAATTAAGTCCAGAAGCAAAAGCAATGGAGAAACACATGCGCGCCCGCGCGCACACACACACACACACACGCACATACACACACACACACGCACGCACGCACATACACACACTCTAATTAAAATATCCTGTTTATATTGAGCATCTACACATGAAACTGGATTAGGTTCAACTCTCACTGAAGTCACATATCCCTCTCCCACACACACAAACCATATCAATCATGAATGCAGGACAGTGTGTGTGTGTGTGTGTGTGTGTGTGTGTCATTATGTAAAGTCATCCCCAGAGACAAAAAAACAAATCCAGCCAAAAAAGGCAGACGTCACAACCCCCAGAAATACCTCAGAGTGGAATACCCACAGTCAGAACCTGGCACCCAACACCCTCAGCCCCACCTTTCTGTTTCCCTCCTTCTCCACCTCCGTCCTCTATACATTCTCTTCTATCCTGAACAAACTTTCACTCACTAAGACATTCATACACAATCCAGCATTTTCTCCGCTGTCATTTTCTCCAGACACTGAAACACTTCATTTACATTCTGGTAATTATGAGACTGTCCCTAACACTGCAGCCGCCGAGCACAAACACAAAGCTAAGCGGCGGTCATCTGGCTTTATCATAAGTGCAGTTTAGGAAAGGTTGTGGTTGTAGTTTGTTGTCTTCTTCCATTTCACCCCCAAAACTGTAACAGAACGTCAAACAAATGTGGTCAGGTACTAGAAAAAGGTAACTGTCATTAAAAACTACATTTTATTTGGTCTTTTCACTTATTTGGCAGAACACCAAAAGTGTTGTCTTTACCATGTTTGGCTGAATAATTTCGGTTGCCAGATATTCGGTGCATCCCTAGTTATAAAGGTTTTACAGATCCACCTGAACATGCTGGACATTCACACCTGAGGGCAGGGGTCGTAGAGAACAAATAGATCTGATGGTCTTTTATTTTTTCAATTAATCAACAACAATTCTGAGTAAAATATCTGTTTTGTTGAGTATATGTTGTTAAATGGGGGCATCACGGTGGCTTAGTGGTTCGTACGTTCACCTCTCAGCGCTGAGGTCTTGGGTTTCAATCCCCATCTGGGCGGAGTTTCCATGTTCTCCCCGTGTCTGCGTGGGTTTCCTCCGGGGTCTCCGCTTTCCTCCCACAGTCCAAAAACATGGAGGTGTGTATGTGTGCACCCAGCAATGGATTGTTGCCCTGTAATGCCCTGGCCTGCGCCTAGTGAGGAAGTAGAGGACTAACCGCGACCCTAATAAGGATTAAGTGGGTGGAATAATGGATGGATGTTGCATCTCTAGTTATTTTTATAAGCTCTTTGTTTTAAAGCTCTTCTGGTGTTTCACAACCGTCAGACCAACTCATTCACTGCTGGTGGCCATATGGTGTACGAAATCAAGTGAAGTCTCACAAGACAATGTCTGTACGGACGGACGAATCAGGATAAGTGTGGAAAACAACTCTCACTGCTTTCCAATAAATGATTATTTATGGGAGTTATATCTGTGGAACTAAGCAGGAACATATCCATAATGAATATTTGATTCCCCCCTCCGTTCTCTCTCGGTAAAAAAAAGAGGCCTGTTCCACAGGGTAACTGACAGTGCATGGCAGGATGAAACATTAGCGGTGTTTTTAGACGTGAGGAAATTGGGCTCTTTGAGGATTAGCTGCGACGTTGCTTGTGTTCGTGCTCAAATTAAATCCCCCGCTTGAATGCAGCTTAATCAAGCAGCGAGTCCTTGTTACACATCCCAAACACAAAGGGCCACCCAGCAGGCACCTTAAGCAGCTTTTGTCAATCCTTCATAACCTGGAGACGGGCAGAACGGCCAAAAAATACAGCAAAATCAAAAACATCCCGAGTGGAGTAATAAAATCGCAAAATAGTCATCTGGAAAGCCGGGTACTGGGTACGGGTACTGGGGACAAAAAGACAGACGGTTTTGATTGGTGTGCTGACAGAAGATGTCTGCTCCCTATGCATGGAATTTCACACTGCCAGGGGTCAGTGATGAAAGACATATGTGCAGGAAGCCCATTGTAGCCTTTAACAGGACTAAGGAAGAACAGTTTTTGGTCTAGGCTTCCACAATCAATTCATTACAAAAGCTGATTAACCTGACTGGCGATTTGCTGGGCATTCTTACCAGTCCATCATAATTGCAAAATATGCATTGCACATATATAAAGTTTGTTCATTATAACTGATCACCAGTCAAAAGGATTGCAGTTCTACTTTATAGCTATTATGTAGGAATCTTAGCCATCAGTACTCCTACATATATTAGGGATCTATATTAGTTATTAGCTATATTAAGGAAATCATGGCTGATAATTCCAAACAATGAATTTGTGTCCTATTTGTAGCTTATACGGTCAACATTGTTCTTTCTTCTAGACTCCACAACATCCTCTGCTGGCTACTTGGTGACTCTCTGTAACATTAGATTTGGGATGCTCCAATCAGGATCACCATGAGTGCCAATCGCCGATACCAATCACATGGATTGGCTGTAAAAAATTGTATACAAGAACATGGGTCTCGAGTGGCTCAGCAGGCTAAGACGCTGACACTATGAGCAGAGCATCGCAAGTTCGAATCCCAGTCGCACTGTTTGCCATCAACAGCCGGGGCTCAAGAGAGAAAAAAATTGGCAGTGCTCTTTCTGGGTGGGTAGATGGCGCTCTCTCTCTCCCCATCACTCTTACATTGCAATGTACGCTGGCTCAAGCGTCTACTGACTGGTCCATTCAGAGCTGGGAACCCTGCGCTTTCCTCCGAGCGCGTTGGCTCCCCAGTGACAGTATATCAAGTGATAGTTCGAAAAGAGGCGGTGGCTGGCATCACACGCAATGGAGGAGAATCAGTGACAGTGCAAAGTGATGGGTAGAGCCCCCTAGTGGACCACATTGGGAAGGGGAGAAAATTGGCAAAAAGTGTAAATAAATAAATAAAAATTTGTATACAAGAACATGTTTTTACTCTTTTTTTCCCCCCCAAGAGAAAAAATACAAAAAAACCTTGCAGGCTCTCAACAGGCTAAATAGCGAACAAAGTCAAATAAATCTCACAACATTGCCTAAATCCGATAAGGTTAAGTAAAAAAAGGAAATACGTTCATTCTTTTTTAATAAAGAGGAGCATCTCAGCTTTTTCAGTAATGAGTATATTCTTGTGTTCATCCACAGTGTTGGATGCAGCACTGAATAAGCATCACTCTCCACACTTGTGCAGGGTACAGACAGGCTAGGCTCTTGCAGACAGCCTCAAACTCACCACACTCTGCCCAGTGTTTGTTCTTTAAATGTCGTATTAACGTATTTTAACGCGCTTCCCCCATGAGGTATTTTTCCGTTGCATGTGTTGCAGGATGCAAACTTTTCATCACTCTCACAGACAGTGTAAAAGTTCTACACGGCAGACATGTTGGTTTTGTTTAGGATTTGCGGCAGCGCGCCTGCTCAGTGTGAAGGAAAGGGGGCGGGGATGCAGGCTGCAGGTGTTTACTACAGGTGATAGTTTTTTGTGATCAGCAATGAAAGGCATTGATCGGCATACGGCCTCTCACTTTTCTGCTTCGTTCTGAAGTTTCTGCTGCATAATTACAACAGGAAATACGTCAGAGGTCAAAGGATTGCTAATATGTTAATTATAGTACATTAACAGTTCTAAAGGTATAGAACTTTGCAGTAGGAATGTTTTTTTATCTTGTTATTTTGTTACATTGTTATATTTTCTACTTCTTTGCAGGACACATAACAGAGTAGTGTATTTTGTTATTTAAAAAAAAAGCTAGACATTTTTACCTCTTTTGGGCAGGGGAATCAAAATGTAAATTTACTAAGTTCAGTTCCAGTGAAACCTTTAACTGTATTTGAGTTATTTGCATTCTGTGTTCCTGTATATTATGTTCTGGCAATAAATATTGAAATATTTTAAATAGTAACATTTCATGTATTTAGTTTTTAGAAAAGATGTTGTTTAAAACTATGACAGTGTGAGAAAATGTAATATCGTGATAATTATCGAGATTGATCAATATAGAAAAATTTATCGTGATAAAATCTGATCTATAAATGCTGCTGCTCTTTCATGAAAATACACCCAAACTGTATGTCCACCACACTGTGTACACTTGTATTTTGAAGCATTCTGACATTTTTCAAGGCTCATGAAGCAAACAAGACCCAGCAGAATTCTATGGAATCAAATTTGTTTAATTTCATTAAGAGGAAAAAAAAACATTGTTTTCTCATTGGCTGCTGCTCGTCGCCACTCCTCGTACCTGTTTGCAGAGGTACCTGCACTACAAGATTTCATCGACGAGAATTTCAAACATTTCTGAAAATGTCACAGCATCTGTAACAGCTTGCAGAGCAGGAAATTGTGCCTCTGAATTTTCACAAGAATTTGTCTGTAAAAACAATTCTCTACTTTAGCAAAACAGACAAAAATGTGTGGCATAAAAAAAATTTATAAGTTTGACTATAAAGATGACACACCTCATTCAATATTTTTATTTTTTTCCTACATTATAAATAAACACTGAAGTCATCCAGACTCTGAGTGAACACATAAGGAATCATGTAGTAAACTTAAAAGTGTTAAACAAACCAAAACATGTTTTAGATTCTTCAAAGTAGACACACAACTGATGTCTCAAACACATTAAGAGGCAAGAAATGCAAGTCATGAACTCTTGACGAGACACAGCTGTTAACTGAAAGCCATTCCAGGTGACTACCTCATAAAGCTGACTGAGAAAATGCCAAGAAAGCTGCATCTAAGTAAGAGGTGCCTACTGTGAAGAATGTCAAATATAAACATGTTCTGGTTTGTTTACTTGTTTGTTTACTAAATAATTACAGATGTGTTTATTCATAGTTTAGATGACTTTAGTATTAATCTACAATACAGAACATTTTTAATAATGAAAAAAACACTAAATGTCCAGAAGGTGTCCAAACTTTTGACTGGTACTGTATGCACAGCTTCAATCTCTCTCAAAATGGATTAGAAGACATATAAACCAATTGATAAATCAGTTAATATGACGTAGTATCATCAGAATCAGTCCTGCAAAATGGTAGATACTGTTAGGTCTACACTGAATAGGAACCAAAGAGGTGATCAGGATTGTAATGCAAAATTTTGAGCACCAAATTAATGACAAAAAACAAAAATGTTGTCTGCTGACCAGATCCTTACCACTAGGCCATGGCTGCCCCCCATGTATTGCTGTATTATAGTGCTTGGTAGTTAAATATGACCACACTCCAGTCAAATAATAGCACGTCAGGCCAAGCCCAACCTGACTGAGCTCTAAATAATGATTGCAGCCTATGGCTTTACGCCTTATCACACTTCTCCTTCATTGTATCGAGGAAAGCTGGGTTGTGGAGGTTCGACCTGGCCCACGGCTCTGTTTATGTAAGTGGTGCATAACACCTTTCCTCAGCTGAAGAAAGTTTCTATCAAAGCCTGCATGATTATCTGCTCACAGCGTTACGCAAAATCACCCGCCATCCAAATCAGATGGAGCTAAACGCAGCACAGGAGCTGATCCTTTGAAGTTCTGCAAAGCAGAAGCACTTGACTGACATTAGTGCAGCAATGAATAGGAGGCTCTTACTTGCTTTAGCTTTTATGCCAAACATGCTGAAAAAAGAAAGAGCTCTGCTGGTAGGTTCTACATGCCTGATGTAATGAACGAGTACAAAAAAAAATGGATTAGTGATGGACAGATTAATCAGCTGACCAGTTAATCAGGCTGATTATTGACGTTTTCAGATAATCGACGTCGAACAATTATTTTTAAACAATTGTCATATGCTCTTAATGATGAGACTACCTGCAGATGTGCCATTTTTTGTTTATCAACCTTGTGTGTGTGCTAGAACAATGAGCTCCCCATAGTGTATCAATCACAATTCAACATGATATGAAGAAATAATTGTTAAACAATCTTTTTTAAAAGGTTATATCTTAATAGATAAATATAAGAATATAACATTGTTTTATTATCCAATAAAAATATAACATATTGTACTATCATCCAATAAAAATATAACATATTGTATTATCATCCAATAAAAATATAACATATTGTATTATCATCCAGTAAAAATATAACATATTGTATTATCATCCAATAAGAATATAACAAATTGTATTATCATCCAATAAGAATATAACATATTGTATTATCATCCAATAAGAATATATTGTATTATTATCCAATAAAAATATAATATATTGTATTATTATCCAATAAGAATATTATATATTGTATTATCATCCAATAAGAATATAACATATTGTATTATCATCCAATAAGAATATAACATATTGTATTATCATCCAATAAGAATATATTGTATTATTATCCAATAAAAATATAATATATTGTATTATTATCCAATAAGAATATTATATATTGTATTATTATCCAATATATGGAGTCTGCAAACAGCAATTAATATTAATTATCTTAGGTTATCTACTTTCACAAATAAAATTGCACTAATGTGTGAATTCTAGGCAAATATTCCACATTTTAATGAACATATATGTTAATATGATGCTGAAGCCAAAACATGCAGGAATACATAAACTAAATCTACTCAGACTAGAGTTAAAGAGAAATGTAACATTTAATACATGTATTTATTTCATTATTATTCATGTATTCATTATTATTAAAGCCCAGCATTGCTTAAATTAGGACTGTGTATTAGCAAACACATGATGTTACATATAGTGGTGCTTGAAAGGTTGTGAAGACAGAATTTTTTATATTTCTGCATAAATGTGACCAAAAACATCATCAGATGTTCACACAAGTTCTAAAAGTATATAAAGAGAACCCAGTTAAACAAACGACACAAAAATATTATACTTGCTCATTTATTTATTGAGGAAAATTATCCAATAAGACATATTTAAACGTTCTTTGGTAGAACGACTTGTGTGTTTAGGGTCGTTGTCTTGCTGCATGACCCACCTTCTCTTGAGATTCAGTTCATGGACAGATGTCCTGACATTTTCTTTAGAATTCTCTGATATAATTCACAATTCATTGTCCTATCAATGATGACAAGCCATCCTGGCCCAGATGCAGCAAAACAGGCCCAAACCTGATACTACCACCACCATGTTTCACAGATAAGGTTTTTATGGATCTGGATCATTTTCCTCAATAAATAAATGAGCAAGTCTAATATTTGTGTCTCATTTGTTTAACTGGGTTCTCTTTATCTACTTTAGGACTTGTGTGAACATCTGATGATGTTTTAGGTCATATTTATGCAAAAATATAGAAAATTCTAAAGGGTTCACAAACTTTCAAGCAGCACTGCATCATGATACATAGATTGTGATCTGAAATCTAATTTAAAATATCTAATTTTAGGTTAACTTAGAAGAGTCAAATGAGTGAAAATAAAATATAGCTGCTATCTAATGGTCAGATGTTTAAACTCAGTACAAAATGAATCACAACCCACTAATTTACATGTAAGCCATTCATTAAAAATCAGTACTGTGTATTTAAGAATCAATACAGTATCAGTAAGCATAACACTGTGACACTCAAGTGCATCAACATGTTCTTAGACCCACAGCTTAAACCTTAAACTTTAAAGAAACGCACTGTTAATGGTTTGAATTATAAGTCAGATATAATCATCCTGTCCTCACCACAACATTCTACAAAGCATTGACACTTGTTGCAAAAACTTTCAAGTTACATTAGAATTTGAATTTATAGCTCTACAGCAATGTAATGATAACTGATCATTTAAGACTACAAGTAAAAGATGTAGATTCAGGTGTCATTTGGCTGGTGAGAACATGCAGAGCTGTAGAGAGAATATCACAGAAAGAAGGCAACAGCAGGGAATTGAGGGAGCGTCACCAGCGACACAGTCAGAGAGAGACAGAGAGAGACAGAGAGAGAGAGAGTCAGAGAGACAGAGAGACAGAGAGAGAGAGAGTCAGAGAGACAGAGAGAGAGAGACAGAGAGAGAGAGACAGAGAGAGAGAGACAGAGAGAGAGAGACAGAGAGAGGGAGGGACAGAGAGAGGGAGGGACAGAGAGAGGGAGGGACAGAGAGAGGGAGGGACAGAGAGGCAGAGAGCGAGAGAGAGAGTCAGAGGGACTGACAGCGAGCAAGAGAGACAGAGACAGAGGGACAGACAGAGAGAAAGAGACAGAGAGGGACAGAGTCAGAGGGACAGAGAGCAAGCGAGACAGACCGAGGGACAGAGGGCGAGAGACAGAGAGAGAGACAGACAGAGAGAGTCAGAGGGACAGAGTCAGAGAGAAGAAAAAGAAAGAAGAGAGACTCCTGGGTAGCAGAACAGCTGTCACTCACACACACACATATATACACACACACACACACACACACACACACACACAGGAGTGTAATCTCACCTGCAGCTGATTGTTAGCACCAGCACTGCTACCACCCCCCCAACACCACCCACATACCTCTCTCTCTCACACACACACACACACTCTATTAATAACCCTCCTCACACTGAGGCCACACTGCCACCATCCACACTCCAAGATCTACATACAGAGCATGCTAATAAACCCCCAGTCAGCACAATCACTATCAACCTCTCACACACACACACACACACACACACACACACACACACACCAAAAGGTCAATCAGGTCATTCACTTCATCGGTGTGTGATAACACTTAGCAGCAGTCAGGGTTAATAATTAATCAGAGAAACTGGACACACAAGCAAAAGGGTGAGTGACGTCCTGCATGTGATACAATCTGATGAAACTGTTTATGGAGCGATCCGATTCATCATCAAACGTCAACAACTGGACTCCATTTGAATTAGACAATCAGAGGCGCCGGTCAGCCGGCAAAGAGATCAGTCAAGCGTAGTCACGACCAGACTTACGCAAGTCCTGGGTTTTAAAAACGGTTGACTGATTCCACTAACTGTACCCAGCACCGTTACTATAGTGACTCGGTTACGGGCTGACAGGCCAAAGAGGGCATAATGACACCAAAAACACAACATCCACCCACAACATTACAAACATGCCCATTTACTGACTCATTTGATGTTTTCAGAACACTCTGAAAGGCACTTACAGCATCAGCACAATCGAAACCAGACAAGAAACTGCAGGCCTGTCTGCCATGACTCTCGAAAAAACAAGAACCTCTAAATTCCTTCCATGTCGCCATCTGAACAAAACCTGACAATTAATCACATTTCCCCTCATCTACAGCCTTTCTGAGGAAAGCCAGTGGACGGAATTTGGAACTGAAAGTGAAAATAAGCAGCTAGCCGAAATCCCCTCAAAGTGTCCCTGACACACCGAGTCAAAGGCTCAGCAGGTTTATCAGTGTTTACGATTCTTCATGTCCAAACGGAGTCAAAACATAGAAACAAATGAGTTTCGAGTCTCACAGTTTGAAAGAAAACAGCGAATGTCAAAATTCGCTGGAATATTTACATACACCAGTCACAAACCTCAGTCGTCGTTTGCTCTGGCTATCACACAATTTGATTTTCTTTGAATTATTTCAGGGAAATTTTGTCCCAGTTATTGTTCATCCACCCAGTTTTCATCGAGGCATTCATATGACTAATAGTCAAAATCCACAAATTTATCAAAAACAAAGCATCCACCCATGCATTTGTTGTTCATTCTGGCAAAAAAAAGGCTAGAGAAGCAAATAATAAGGCTCAAAACAAACTAAAACACACTAAAGCGACAGCCTGAAAATGGGTGCAAAAACAAACAGCAGCCAAGAACTGAGAACAGGTGTACAAAACAAAGGCTGCAGCTGGACCACACCAGCACTCTCTAAAACAGAGCGTAAACCTGTAAGAGTGATGTTAAATGTTCATTTATCCATTTCATTAGTCTTTTGTGTTTATTTCTCATTGTGTTCTGTATGTAAAACTATAGTTATTCTATATAAAATGTGTTTTTATTAATATTTTGAGTGTCTGGAACAGATTAATTGGATTTACATTATTTCTTATGGGAAATATTGCTTCCATTATCATTCGCTTCGGTTATCATCAGGCACTTCAGAACAGATCAATGACGAAAACGTCCACTGTACTTGAAAACTTTTGATGCTACAGCGGTCAAATGCACTAAAATTAGAACATAAATGATAGATTTAATGTGTTTATCCATCTATGCATGTTTGGTCGGTTTCAGATAATTGTACCATTGGCCTCCGTCACACAAAGAAAGCTTTCTTTGGCTGATCTCTACGGTGTCTTCCATGCTCCGTCAGTTCCTATTGCTAAGCTCAGCAGTATACTCGTTTCTTAATAATGTACCAATTGTAGCACTTGACATGTACCACCTAAAGTTTGGCTCTGTCCATGACAGTTTGAGAAAGTATTTTCTGCCTTCTTTTGTTAACTCGTGCTTGAGAAGTCAACTGTCCGATTACTCTTGGTCCTCTAAAACTACATATAAAAAGGCGGAGCTCCCTCATCAGTTTACCCAACACAGATGTGCAAAAAGATTCTTTATTTCAAATCCGATGTACCACAGTACACTACCACTGAGTGCAAGATTAGTACAGGCAAATACGCTACAATGGAGGACAACAGTCACTGGCTGAAATAAGACTAAGTAAGTCTTTAGTGATCAATGGGTCTATTTGCAGAGAAAGACACGCCCCTTCAGGAGAATTCAGCAGGAATGTGTTTATGTATTACTGAACCAAATGAGAAACTATTTGTGAGGTTTGGTTAGATTTCATCAGTGATTTCAAACATGTTTTCAAAACATTTGACCTACAGTTTCAAGTATTTTGGTGTCTCCCCATTCAACGAGATAAGAGTCTGGTGTTGTACGAGTGGGAATAACTGCCTGGCAGTGTTGGATAGATGGTCACAACTTGTCTAAGGATTTTGCGACAACAGCCATTGAAAGAACAAAAAGTAAGGCACTAGTCAGAAAGGGATGGGAAACACCACTGTCCTTTTTTCTAACCCAATACTATGCAAGACCCGTATCCCAATCACATTTACAATACCAATACAGTGGTAACCCTACTTACCAGTTTAATCCGTGCAGGAGCCGAGCTCGTTAGCTGGTTTGCTCGTTAGCTGGATGCATTTTCCCCATAAGAATACATGTAAAACTGATTAATCTGTCAGCCGGCCAATATACAGTATACTTTAATATGCTAAATAATGTGTTTATATGGGTTTTTAAAACATAAACGAGACGACGACGGCGCTCGTGTAGGCTGGTGACTAAGGAGGACAGGAGGACGGGCGTACGTGTATGGCATGGTTACACTTATCATATGAAAAGTAAAAGTAAAATGTATCTAACTTTCTTGTTCACTACCTTTTGCTGTCTTTGTGTCACTTTCACTAGCACTTTCACTAGACAGCAGTCAAAGGTATTGACTGACCTCTTCTTCTACGCTAGCATCTAGGGGATGCTATGACCGCCGCGCCCCTAGCGGTTGGCATACTTGAACTAATTTAGGCTACTCGTTACTTGGAATTTTACTCGTTACCTGGAACAAAAATATTCCAAGATCTCGACTCGTTACCTGGAATACTCCTTAGTAGGGATGCTCGTAAGTAGGGGTACCACTGTACTTTTAAAAGCAGCATTGTTTTGTTGTTTGTTTTGTTTTAGAGTGAGAACCAGAAAATCTGGAAAAGTATAATGGCTGCTAATTAGGTATGCAGAAATTATGTCAGTCACAGTAAGTGACATAACGTTACAGCACATTTATATGCAAAATCTAATACAGACAGTTCATATAAATGTGCAGTTCATTTATTTTACCCTGAATTCAATTAAAGAGGATATGGCAGCCAGTCCATTTCAATTCAGTCACATCTCTACCTCATGAACTCAACAAGAAGGTCAACAAGTAGGCACCTCCCATCATTAGTGTTTCTTTGAATTAAGCCTACAACAGCACCAGGAGGCATCCCAGACCCACCCACTAAGCTCACTTTACAGATCATCACTTAGCCTCTTTAGACCTACTTTACACCTAACGACTTTCACGTGATTTTACAGTCACAGACAAATTTTCAAAGTCGGGATAAAATCATGAGAGTCGTGTCATCTCTCAATGTTAAGTGTAAGATGGTCACAATTGAAAGTTTTAGTCTTTTCCGTGTCGAGGCGTTCTGATAAAATCAAACATGTTATATATTAAGGCTTAAGAGTTGGCTCGCACAAATAGTGATGTGAACACTGTCGGGAACCAATAGGAGAGCTACGGGAAGCCACAAGGCAAGTACGTGAATGTCTGCCGGGTAACAGAAATTGTACATGGAGAAGGGTCCGAGAGCTCGGAACCACGGTTCTCCTGGATTGTAGAAAAGGAGAAGAAACTGGTGGAGCTGTGGAGCGAGCAAGAGTTTTACCATTTATTACACAATGGAGACGAAAAGGAACAAAGTGGAAAAATTGCTGAAGCCCTCGAAATCCCAGGTGAGTGTGCTATGCTAAAGCTAACTAGCTAGCTAAACACTCCTGAATGGGGCTACTTAGCGATAATTTTAATCTTAAAAGTTATTGTTTTCCCCAACAGCTTGAAGAAAATGAGGAGCATGCACGCACACACAGGACCAGGAATCCATGGATGGGAATCATAGGGATTAAGTGTTGACAGTATTTTGATCACTGGTAGCACTGCGCACTTTATTATGTAATGCAAGTTCCTATATTTTTATTTTGCACTACGTTATCTTATTGTGCATTGAGTTATTTTTGATACAAAGAAAAGTTAACACATTTTGCAATAATTATGCTCTTTATTTTTTATATAGAATTATATATTATTGCATTAATTCTATGTAAAACGAAAGCAGATGGGAAATAATCTCAAAATGAATCTAGTTACAGTCTTTAAATTAGTGACTCTACAAAATCCACAGTCTTTCCAAAGTCTTAGACTGTGACTAAAAGGTCTGTAGATGTGAGATAGTGTCAGACTTTAGTCTGTTAAAAGTCTTTTCAGAGTCTTTTCAAAGTCATTAGGTGTAAGGTAGGCCTAACTGTGGACTTAGCTGTACCTAGCCGCACTGGCACTGTTAATGCATACTCAATGCCACTAGTCTCATGTCGACTTTACACACTACATCAACAACCTTAGAGCCTCCACATCCAAACTCAACTGAAGACAAAAATGAATTAAAAATGTAAATCTATTTAACAATGTTGGTAATGAAGGATGCTATAAATATTCTATTTTCTATCACCAGCACAGAAGCTGTTGCCGGGTATTAAATTGTTGATATAGAGATCTGCCCATTTATCGCTGGGATGGGATCTGCCCATTATATACTATTCAGAAGAAAAACAAACAGCAGCTACTGTATTTGTTTAGAACCAGTCAAATATTTAGAACCCATTAACCCAAGTCGGCGTGTAAAAAGAAGTCAAGAAACAGACCCAAATTTAAATCAAGTCTACATCTCGGCATGTCCAGGCATGTCTCTCTCCCACACTTCATCATGTCATCCTCAGCAATTAGCTGCAATGAAGAGAAGCGATATGCTGAAGGAAATGGAGTTAATTTGAGGAGTAAATTGTGCTTGTCTGCCTCAGCAGACTCTGACCTTTGTTTGCTTTCTCATTGTGCTTAACACAGTCCACCAGCGAACATCCATTTGCTTGACACTGGCCTGAATTAGCACTCAGAGGGAGCTATTTCAGCAGCAGAACATGAGAACTCACTGCTTCCAGATCTCTGACAAGATGATTTCTCTGCAGTGCTGCTGGCTGACGGAAACGAGGAAGGAGGAGATATTCTAAAGGAATGTGGAGGGACAGGGCTGGCCAGTATTTGGGGGCAAAGTCGACGTTTCCTTCATTGCTTCAGGGCTTCTGAATGAGTTGAATGTCAACAAGTTCAGTGTCGGAAAACAAAAAGCTGTAGAATTTACTCAAATATGGAGCAGAAGTCACTGATCACACAGTGTACAACAGCAATAACCACCGACTCAGGCGTCTACCGATTAGTCCATTCGAAACTAGGGACCTTGCACTTTCCTCCGAGCACGTTGGCACCCCAGTGACGGTGTATCAGCGGTAGTTTGAAGAGAGGCGGTGGCTGTATCACACTCAACGGAGGAGGCTTGTGCATGTCTTCACCCTCCTAGAGTCAGGGACAGTGCAAAGTGATGGGGAGAGCCACTCATGGGTTGGGATAATTGGCGACTACCACATTGGGAAAGGGAGAAAATGGGCAAAAATGTAAAAATAAATAAATACATTTTTTTAAGTGTACAACAGTGTAAAAAGAGTTTGACTGGATCCAATGTTCATGTGAATAAAATCAACAATCCCAAACACGTCACACTGTTGTGAAAGTGTTTGTCGTGGATCTGTTTACCAAGTTAGGACCACATTCCTATTAGTACAAGCCATACAGAAAGACGATCCCAGGTCAGCTTTACTTCTCACTGTAAACAAGCTCTTATTAAAGGAGTCCAGTCCAAAGAGCAGAGAAAAGCCATTTGGATTAGCTCATAGCCGAGCGGGCTGCTCAGGAAGTAAGTATGACCGAGTGATTTCTAATCCGCTGATTATTCAGGCGCTCGGTGGTCATGAAGCTCGGACAAAAACACAAACATGCACAGACATGCAGACTAGTTTGGCTGCTTTTTTTGCTTCATAAAAATCAACCAACACAAAGAACAGACGTCTAACCAATCAGTGACGGGCAAGAATGGAGTGAGGAGAAAACATACAGAGAGGGACCACAGGAAACACATGAATGGGGTCACTGTGCATGGTCTTCATGTTCCTCGGCATGAAAGACAAACAAACAAAGGCGTCAATCATGATCTCTCCCAGAGATGAAGAGAGACAGGCAAATAGGAAAGAAAAGAAAATCTCACTCTCTCTGCACTGGACCACTGCTCTCTGACCTTATGGGAGCGGGAGAACTTCCTCTCCAGAAGGCAGAGCATCACCACTTAGGCCCTACTCGGACAAATCAACACAGATGTTTCTACTGCAGTCTCGGATTAGCCCCCTTTCTTCAGGCTGTTTGGGTTCAGTGCCCCTCCACTGCCACAATCGCTCACAATCAGGTACTGTTCAGAGCCGTTTTTAAAAAGACACTGTTGAAGGGCAACCTGCTGCACAGTCAAGCACCAAAGAAACAAATACTGCTTTGTTTTTAATGACTGCAGCCAATTTACGCTTATTTAAAGGCCTATTTTAACACAGGATTTCAAGAGTGTCACTTGGATCTTTGTGGACAGAAGAATAAAGGAAGGATACACAATTATACACAATATAAGAGCATTACAAAGCATTAAAACACTCATTGTAAAGCTCATATATTGGGTATAATTGAGTATCTTTCCTTCTTTCTAGATATTAGTGATGGTTTAGTTCTAACAGTGTCTGAACTGAAGAGTAGTTTGGACTCTAACTTGTCTGTACTAGCTGAGATAATTCTCTTAATGGTAACAAAATACTGTTTTCTTACCAGTATACTCTAGATAAAAGCCCCGCCAAATGCCATAAAGGTAAAAATAATAAAATTACAAATGTACCACTCACCCCAAAAGTATTTGATCAACAAAGAGCACAAAAATATTATTTATTTATTTAGTCTGGGAGCTTCAAGAGAAGCAAACATCAGATACTAAACATGTCTCGGCTGACTAAATTGTTTACAAGTGCGTTTGGTAAATCACTCCTTTAGTTTAAGGAAGGCATGTCATATTTCCCTTGAACCTACTCCAGAAAGGTCTTGTTGAACATAGAACTGATAATGAAAATGTGAACATCAGCTGAAACCAATACCAAAGGAAGCGTCCTTGACAAAGTCTGAGTAATGTTCAACAAGTCTACGAGCGTATTAAAGTTCACGCGCTCTTAAAAGCAGGCTAAAACTGGATTCATACTGCATGGCATCACCGCTTGGTCTGCATTACACGACTGCAGCCAATTTATGCCCAAGACAGGACACAAGACCTTTCCCTGCATCAGGATTTAGAGAGTTGAGTTTATGATGACGTTAGGCTTAAGCAAATATTCTACACAGGATCTAGTCCCCTCAGACACATAAATCCCAAGAGGTCTGCATGTCAACCACCCACATTGGTCAGCTTTGTGAAACATCCTGAATATTTACAAGAACTGTAAAACATGATGCTGTAGACACTGAAATTCACAGTACAGCCAAGAGAACTTCATAAGAATGGCAAAACCCATTACTGTTGCAGCTCAGTTACACAATAAATCGAGATGTGATTAGAGCCTCATTAGGTTTCCTTTTTAGTACAAAAGCCTCTCTATACAAGCAACAGGGCTCACAATGCGAGAAGAGAAATAATAAGGCTTGGCGGGTTGGAGCAAGGTCCAGAAAGATAATAAGAATGAAGGTTTGTGAGAAAATGTCAACTGAAACATTATGTAAACATGCTACAAGGCTCCAACTAGCCATTAGGCATGAACACCATTGGCATCAGAAAATAAAAAAACAGTTTAGTTAGTTGAAGTGAGCAGCCTTTGTAAGCGCTCTGAATGCTTTTATTAGATTAGATTCTACTTTTGCCAATGTGAATTGACCTCTGCTTTTAACCCATCCGTACAGTGAAACACACACTAGTAAACACTGGCCTGTACCGGAAGCGGAAGCGGACGGCGCCCGGGGAGCAGTGTTGCCAAGTCCGCTTATTATAAGCGACTTTGAGCTTGTTTTTTTTTCTAAAGTTTCTTGCAAATCTCGTGAGTCGCGGGTGTTTGGGCTTGTTTTTGAATGTGAAGTTGCTTATTTGGGCTTGACTTTCTTTCCGAGTGAAACTATTTGATTATCAGTATGCTAATACTGAGAGACACAAAAAACTGCACCCTTTTCTTCTATGAGGCTAACAAAACATGGGCTAAAAATGTTTAATTCTTTGAATAACGTCAAATCTTTTCAGCTCTGATCAAAAGAAGTGCATTTTGCATATGTAACAGCAAACTCACAGTAAACAGTCAATAAAAGTTCCTTCTTTGAACGTATTATTTATTAAATAATTGAAGTTACTACAAATGTTTATATTAAAACATGTCTATCACAATTTTGGTGTGATTTATGTATAATGTCATAATAAATGTTTACCCTGAAACTGTTTAAAAGCGGCATCTGTTTTACAGAATGTGGTGGGTTGAGTTGGGGTTGTTTTCATCGCAAGATCTGGCAACACTCCCGGGGAGCAGTTGCGGGTTAGGTCGCTACCACTACACTACAACTATTGCAGTGTAGGTAGGTCCTGCTGACACTTATTTTGAGGTCTACAGAGCTAAAACACACGTCAGCAAACACGAGAATCAGCAAAGCTTAAACTATGCAAAAATAAAATACGATTAGGCTACTATAAACAACCACAAGACAACACATGCCTCAAGGTTTAGACGTTTATAGTTCAAATGAACTGGGGTCAAGCCAAAAGGTAGGCAGGACTTTGTGTGGGAAGTTACAAAATAAGAGCCTTTCTGAG
The DNA here is from genome assembly GCA_036984385.1 of Crenuchus spilurus. Lineage (NCBI taxonomy): Eukaryota > Metazoa > Chordata > Actinopteri > Characiformes > Crenuchidae > Crenuchus > Crenuchus spilurus. The sequence goes on along the minus strand of BRDA01014333.1, from coordinate 8,567 downwards.
GTCTACAGACAATAATAAGCAGTCTGCCAGTACACTAATCCCTGGAAACTGGAGATTAGTCATTATTTGGGATTTCAGAGACCGTTTCGTGTTCGTGTTGTTGTGTGAAACATCATTTCCTGTTGTAAACAACCAGAAAATCAAAGCACTTTTACTTACCTTCAGTTAAAAGTTCACCAAAGACTGAATCTCCTCACAAACCGCACAGCAGAAGCCACATGAAGTCCTGGTGTAAAAACTTTACATGATCTTCCTCCCAGACTGGGAGCTGTTTTAGAGGGTCTCGCGGCTCAGAAAATCCGGGGAAAGTCTCAGAGACGCTCGCAGGTAGTGTTTGTTCTCCAGGCTCAGCGACTGGATCACATGATGATATCAAACCTTGAGAAACACACCTGAGGGAGCTGCCGACTGAGAGTGTAGCTCTCAAACCTCCAAAACTGCTTCTCCTCCTGCGCTGTCGAGGCTGATCTCTGTTCTCAGCCGCGCTGTGTGAACTACAGCGGAGAAACAACAGCTACATCCAAACCCTGCGAGGTACGTGTGTGTGGGTTTATAGACAGAAAGAGGTAGCATAACAAAGTAAGGAAGAAAGCAAAGCTAACCCGCGAACGTTCCTCCCCTTTCCCTCCTTCTCTCTCCCTCCTTCCCTCTATCCGGAGAGTCCTCCCCCCTCTGTGGTGAAACAAAAGCACAATCTCTCTCTCTCTCTCTCTCTCTCTCTCTCTCTCTGTCTCTCTCTCTCTCTCTCTCTGTCAGTTCAGGTTGACTATATTGTAACATTCATAATCTTCAGGTAATAATACTCAAACATAAGTAAATATAATATTTAAATATAAAATAATACTGATAATAGTTATTTGCATTCTTATTTTATGGGTGAAGTTAGGATGTGATTTTTGTGGAGTGGGCGTGGCTTAATGTGGTGTAGGTGGAGTACATGTGATGAGTCTCTCGGTTCAGGTTGCCAATGACAATGTTATAGTAATTAGCATTTTATTTCCATTGTTTTATAGAGATGGGTGGAGTTAGGATGTAATTTTATGGAGTGGGTGTGGCTTAATGTGGGAGGGGTTTAGTCAGATGTAGGTGGAGTATGTGATGAGTGTTGCTCTCTCTCAGCGTGATAACTATGACAATGTAATAAAAGAAGATGTTAAAAGACCTGAGAGCATAATAAAGAACTGAAGAACCAATAGCTCTAGAATCTCACAACACAGGTATGAACTGCTCTTGTGACTGTAAGGTCGCTGGTTCGATCCCTGGGCAGGTCATGACTGAAGTGCCCTTGAGCAAGGCACCTAACACCCAACTGCTCCCCGGGCGCCGTGGATAGTGCTGCTCACCACTTCAGGCACATGTTCACAGTCTAGTGTGTTTCACTGCACGGATGGATTAAATGTGGAGGTCAAATTCTGTTGTAAGCAATCACATTGGCAAAAAATAAATAAATAATTTTGTAATTAAATGACACCCCTACACATTTTGGTCCACTTCTATCCTTCTCTAAATGAGTTGATTCTTGAGCTGTTAAACGAGCAATGCCAATGTGCTTGCTTTGTGTGTGTGTGTGTGTGTGTGTGTGTGTGTTATTGAAGTGAGTGTCACAGCTGAATGATTTGAATGATTTATAAGTATGGTAATATCCATCTGAGGGATGAGAGTGTTGTCCTTGCCCTATGGGCCTGTAGGGACACAGTCTCTGTCTTTTTCCTCTTTTCTTTCCATGCTGCCAACCACCCCCACCCCTTCAACACACACACTTGTTTGTTTATGTAAAATGTGGGGACATTACATAAACTTCAATTCATTTCCTGGAGACGTATCCAAACCTTAACCATAACGTCTACTAGTGTAACCTTAACCTTACCCTAAACCTTACCAAAACCCCTTTACCCTAATCTTACCCTTACCCACACATTACCCTACCCATAACTTTGTCTTTCGCTTCCCCTAACCGCAACATTACCTCTTACCTTACCTTAATTTTACCTTTACTCTAACCTTCACCTCAGCATTACCTTTCCCATTACCCTAACCAAACTTTTACGCTTATCCTAAATTTAAAAAGTATTCACCTTCAGCTTTTAAGATTTAAGTGGACCAGTTTGTGGTCAAAGGAAAAAAAGGTTGCCAGAGCAGGAGTGTTTAAACATGTTCAAATATTTTGGTCCTCACAATGTGGCATAAACCTGATACACACACACACACACAGCTTCACAAATTCTAGGCGGGATATTACCAAAGAGCGAGAGAGAGCGAGAGAGAGAGAGAAAGAAAGAAAGAGAGAGAATAATGATAGCTGTCATGGAATAAGTGAGATGGGCTTGTGCTTCAACACATTACATGCTGAGTCTTCTATAATTGGAGCCCATTGTTCTGCGGGAACAGTGATGGTCCAGCGCCTGTGTCACTTTCAATGGAGCTGTCACACCAGTGCTAACTCATTTCGGAGAAATTCAGACGAATATCATGTGGAATTCATACAACGCCGAAGCCAATAAAGGCAGCGACATAACAGCTATGTGGGCCATAGAATTTAAACAGAAGCATTATTGATTGAGTGATGACTCATTTCTGGTGGCCCCACATCCAAAAGGTATCGATCGTAGGTTAAGAGCAACAGGAACGCATCGTCTGCTCTTGACAATGGACTTTAGAAACTTGACACTAAGATAAAGGACAGAAAAAAAATGACAGACGAGAGAGTAATCGAAATTTCCTGTACTTGTGTTGCCCTCTACTGTCTTTAAACAGGATTGCCGGAATATGTATAGAAGCTGAGGATATTATCATGAACCTAATTCTAGGCCTGTGTCACTAATTCTGAGCCAAATTTTGGTGTTATTCACTTGCCTGTGCACAGCGGGGTCGAGTCTGGCAGGTCTAAGCTTGAGAGAGAGATGCTGGCAGAGAGAGATGATCGGGACCAGTTGCACAGGCAAGCTGCAGGAGGAGACAATATGTTAGGAGACAGAAGATAAAAGGAGTGAAGGGGAGAGAGAGCACAGTATGTGAGCAGGGAGACAGAGAGAGAAATAAAGGGGTTATTTTTAGCATGTGTAGTGATTAGATTTTCTACCTCTCAAACAGAAACAAGCTTACTGGCTGCTGTCAATATGATGTATTGCAGATAATCCCCTGATTCTTATCACAAAGGTGTGTGTGTGTGTGTGTGTGTGTTTATTTTATTTTAAAAATGTTAGCGATGTTAGAAAAAGAGTAAACAAGGGTAGCCTATCAGAATCTTATGACCATATCAGAACCAGTTTGCCAATGTGATTTTTCACACAACGGAATTTGACCTCCGTATTTAACCATTCGTGCACACACACACACTAGTGAACACACTAGGCCGTGAGAATTTGTGCCCGAAGCGGTGGGCAGCCCTTATCCACCGGCGCCCGGGGAGCAGTTAGCGGGTTAGGTGTCTTGCTCAAGGGCACTTCAGTCATGTCCTGTCTGGGGATCAATCTGGCAACCTTCTGGTCACATGACCACTAGGCCATGGCTGCCCTGATGAATATTATGACCCTATAAATAATTCTGGGAATAACCATCTTTGACTCGGTTGGCGTCCTTGTCAACAAGTTGCCCATTCCAACTGTAGCACATCAGTCAGGTCCCTCAGATTATATGGTTCTGGGTCAGCATGGTGAACCTGGCATGTGTTCCCTGACATACTTCAACAGTATCAAGCCAAGGAAAGAGGCAGAAGATGTCGTGTGTATAGGTCAAATTAACATCGGGAAACAATGTCAACATGTAGAAGTGACCATGAACTGCTAGGAGTACCTGTTGGTGTTCAGAGACTCATGCAGTGGTATTATTGGTTCATGCCAGGCAAACCAGCACCTGACTTTTGGTCCCTAGTTGTCTTGTGGAGGGGGTTTTCCCGTGTTTGGCGATGTAAACGCCACCATTTGTCCACTGTATGCAGCATTCCCTGGATTGGTCTGCAACATTTGTCTGATCCTGAAGTGATCCTGAAGATGATGGTGATGAACCTTGGTTGCTTTGCAGGCCCAGATGTAACAGTGTATGCTCAGTGGTGATCCCTGACATTTTCCTTGTTGCCTCTGTGTTTATTATAGAGGTTAACTGGTCCACTGTGGCTTGTCGATTTCTTTGTATTACAGTATTCGTTGTAGTGTTCGTTCCCCTCTGTCATCAGTGGACCGTGGGGCACCACCGTTATGCTGTTGGGAGGTACTCAGTGTACAAGACATCCATTCTCAGTACACCTTCACTAAGGCAGCTCTGTATCCTCCCAAAATTAGTGATTCCTGAGATGCTACCACCCTTCACCCAGTACCCTATTAATATGCCCTTTGGACATCAGTCAGATTGTGTCCTTTACCCATAATGATGGGTTTACACTCTGCTACAACTGACTGGTGTGCTCACTTATTTATACATACAGCAAACATTGTCAGGTGGCAAAATTAGTCTTTAATTCAGTCAAGGGGACATTGAGAATGTTTTAAACTGAAATACTGTATTGTTACTTATATAGTGGTTATATGAACGAGGGGTGGTGATGTCTACAATACGAATACAGCATAACTAAATGGAAATAAACTGTAACAACAGTGTAACTATATACTATATAACCAGTACCGGTGCTAGGCATGTGGGTGCCCTAAGCACAAATGCTTTGTGTGCCCCCATCCTTCCTCTCTCCACCACACAATTCTCCGCCGCACAGATGCTTGAGTGAAGAAAGGGGGAGTGGACTGTGGGGAAGTTGCACAGCGAATATTTAGGTAGTGCCCCCATTGACAAATGGGGCCCTACGTGCAGTGCGTGGTCCGCGTAGGCGGAGCGCCGCCCCTGTATATAACTACCCACCAATGTAACTAAGTACATAAAAAATAGAAAATCATGAAAAGTTAATTGTTCTTTTCAGTTAAATAAAAAACTGTTATATTTTATATTAATTAGACTTAAAGTGACATTTTAAAACTTTTTTTGGTCAGTGTGACTTATACAGAATCTCAAATTATTTATATACTTAAAGTAAATTCAAACAGTATCAACAGAAAAAAAGCCTTGAAATATGTTACTTTATGTGTATTGAATATAAAATATATGACAATTTACCTTTTTAAATGAAATGAAAGAACTAGAACCTTCACTAGTACAGACATTGTATTTACAATTTAAAACCGTTGCCTTTACAACGCCCTTTAAAATCTTGTTCTGACTTGGTAAGTCAGGAGTATCAGAGTATGGAGTATTACGGAGTGTTTCACATCAAATCTCCCTGAATTTACATGTTATTTTACTTACTTATTCTCCTTTTGTGTAAGAAATTGCATTTATTACACAAGCTTTTCAGAGTTTCTCTTGGTCCTTCATCGAATGTTTACATAATGGCAAGACTCATTTTCTCAAATACAGCAAAACAAATAATCCAGGATAATTATATAACACAGGTTTTATAAATTCATGAGCAGGTTTTAAAAACAAACACGTGGGCTGCACCACATCCTGTGTGCAAGGCCTTCACAATACTGATATTATAAAAGTGTGCCATATAACAAAAACAGTTAGTAAGTATTTTATTACCTCACACGCTGTGGGTTGAACAATTTGGGACACTCATTCATCTGAAACAACAAATGTAACCAAATTTGGTCAACATATTGCAGACCATGGGGACGGTGTATCAAGCGATATTTCGAAAAGATGCGGTGGCCACATCACACACAGCGGAGGAGGCGTGTGCATGTCTTCACCCTCCTAGAGTCAGGGACAGTGCAAAGTGATGGGGTGAGTCACTAATGAGATGGGTTAATTGGCAACTACCACATTGGGAAAGGGAGAAAATTGGCAAAAATTGATAAAATAAAATAAAAGTAAAGTAAATGAATATATATACAGGGGTTGGACAATGAAACTGAAACAGCTGTCATTTTAGTGGATTCATGGCTAAATTGGACCAGTCTGGTGGCCAATCTTCATTAATGTCACATTGCACCAGTAAGAGCAGAGTGTGAGTGTGAGACGAGAATGACCACGTTACACTGTAATTACTTCTAACCGGTGGTCTGACCAGGTTAAATCGGTA
>BRDA01014332.1:123933-135805 GCA_036984385.1 Crenuchus spilurus | reverse complement strand
AAATACATCACAATAAGAATAAAACATGTTATCGTTTCCAAATGACACTAAACACTGAGGCGGGAAATTACTAGAAATAATTTTTATTAAAATCTCATTTAAATATAATGATGGTTGTAAGCATAATACAACAGCAAAATATAACAGCTATCATACAGCAGCAGTCTAAAATACACAAAAAAAGTTAAATGTTTCTGTTCAGGCATTTAAACAGTAAAATAAAGGAGAGGTGACTGGACAAGACAAAAGGACACAGGAACTATAACAGAGGTCAGTGGTCCTTGTTACTCCTGGGTTCTGTGGCTTTGGTGAGGTTCCCCGTCTCCTTTTTCAAAACACTCAGTAGAGTCTGAGAACTTTCTAGAATCTGTGAGGAAAACAGATGTTAGTCTGAATATAAATGAAAAAAATAACAGACTGAAAATATCCTAGGATGGAGATTAACTGCTTTGTGTGTGTGTCTCTCCATACTACAAGACCTTTAAACACAACAGAAGTGGATGTGAAACTGCAGCGTAGCCTCTTGGGGGAGTAAAATAAGATTATATGTACAGTCGTGGCCAAAAGTTTTGAGAATGGTACAGATTTTGGTTTTCACAAAATTTGCCATCTCAGTTTTTTCAGAACATTTAGTCAGATGTTTGTGGTATAATGAAGAACAATTATAAGCATTCCAAGCATTTTGAAGTTTTTATTGACAAAAACATCCAGTTTAAGCAAAGACTAAATATTTACAATGTCGACTCTTCTTCTTTAAGACTTCTTTTCACCTCGGCATGCTGGATATCAGCTTCTGGGTAATATCTTGAGTGATGGCAACCCATTCTTCGCTAATCAGTGCTTGGAGGGAGTTGATCAGAGTTTCTGGGTTTTGTTTGTCCTCCTCTTTTTGAAGATTGACCACAGATTCTCAATGGGATTGAGATCTGGGGAGTTTCCTGCTCATGGAGCCAACATTTCAATGTTTTGTTCAACAAGGCACTTGCTTATCACTTTTGCCTTGTGACCTGGTGCTCCATCATGGTGGAAATAGCTGTTCATCTCCAAACTGCTCCTAGATCATTCATGAGTGTTCTCGGGATAAATTTCGAGTGATCCTGCTCCCGTGGATGAGAAGCAACATCACACATGACAGGTCTCAGGATGCTTTACTGCTGGCGTGACACAGGACTCATGTTAGCATCACTTTTTCTTCCCCAGACAATCATTTTTCCAGATGTCCCAAACAGTCTGATGGGCTTTATCAGAGAAAATAACTTTACCCCAGTCCTCTGCAGTCCAGTCCCTGTACTTTCTGCACAATGTCACACTGTCTTTATTTTTCTTGGAGAGATGTGGCTCCTTTGCTGCCCTCTGCCATTCCTGAGCAAGCCCTGCACTGGTAGCTGCATCCTCTTTAGGAGACGGTCCTGATGCTCGACTTTCTTGGGTGCTAACTTACAAGCAGCAACATCCTTGCCTGTGAAACCCTTTTGATGCAATGCAATGATGACTGTACATGTTTCCTTGGAGGTAACAATTTTAAAGCATCTGTCTTTTCTCCTGAGGTAATGAGATGATGTCAGCAGGCCATTGTGTAGGGCTGGAATGCAGTAATTCTTGTGATAAGGTCATTTTCATGACAGGGAATTAATTTGCAATTAACTGCAATTCATCTAATCACTCTTCACAATCTAGAATTATTACAAACTGCAAACGAACTGAGGCAGCAAACTTTGTGAAAACCAAAATGTGTGCCATTCTCCAAACTTTTGGCTACAACTGTAGTTCTTAAAGGCTAAACTCACTTCTGAGACACTTAAATTTAGGTTCTAGTTAATAGTAGAGGCTGACTGATACAATCTCCTGTCACAAATACTGATACCAATCTGGGGTGTCAAACTCCAGTCCTGGCGGCCTTTCTGATCAAACACACCTGATTCAGCTCAGCAGATTTAATCGTAGTGTCAGAGCAAAGACATCACAAAACTGCTGAACACCAACCCTACAGGACTGGAGTGCGACACCCCTGAGACAAAGATGACACTCAAACTACTTCAATATATCAGAAACAACAAACATGACATTGATATTGTAGTAAGGAGGCAGAGTTTGTTTTGTTGCTTTCTGTGACAAAATTCTGCTCGTTTGTTGTCACATACACTACTTTAGCATTTCTGTGATAAACGAGAGCACTAAATCTTGCTGCTTTATTTTTGGGATATTTCCCATCACTCACCATATTGGCACCCTTTATAAAGATGAAGGAAAAAGAGACATACGTCTTTAAGCTCCAATTTAATACAAATCAAAGCTTTAACTGAAGTCTATTTGGCGTAAGAGGAGGAACATTGTTGTAAATATATCCCAAATCTCTTTGATCCTGACCTTCATGTATGCAGCCTCGGTTTCTGCAATGGTTCTGTCAAATTCAGCGCGAGCAGAGAGTCGGCGGGCCAGGCTCTCATTTACGCGGCTCAGTTTCTCCGTCAGCACACGGACGTCATGCTGAAGACGAACCTTCTCCTCTTCCTCTTGCTGGATCTGCTTATTCAGCTCATCTCTCTTAAAGCACAACTCCTCTATACCTGAGGACACAGGACAAATGGAAGATGAGAATAAACAGAAGGATGGTGTGTTTTTGGTGGTGGTTTCTGATTTGCCTTTTGGATGGTACATAATCAATTTAAAGTACAAGTGCAAATTATTACTGAATGAGTCTGAGGGACAGATTTATTTGGACCGATATCCTCACACAAATGACCTGGTGAGACCTTGTTATTACTGTGATGTCCTTTTAATAAGAAGTGAGAGGGAGGATGTGTGTATTTATGTACAAATTAAGCCTCTCTCAGCAGACTTTCTGCTGAATCGTGTAAAAGTGATAAAGGAGGGATGTGTGTGAAAAAATAGCCTAAATTACACTGAAGCCAAACAAAACAGAAAGCTACAGGTGTGTCGCACACCATGAACAGTTTTAACTAAGTGCTGCAGGACTTTTACCATTTGTGACGTGTTTTTACTAGTCTCATGTGTTAAAGTTGGAAATCTGAAAAATCATGAAAATAGTAGCTTGGATCAGATCCAGAGGACCCCAGAAGCTTCTGGGATTTAGCTATTTTTATGGTAAAAGGAGTGCACTTTTATGTTCTCATACACACAAAAAAAATCATGATTTACATCATTTTACTGTAACACTCATAGGCTGTATGCCAGCGGTACCACCCCTCTCCTAGACACAACAACCCATGACTCAAAACTGTGCAATGTGAACTTGGCATTGCGCATTTTACTGGGATTACACCACTTTAAATTTTATCAATGGATCTGGACGATTTGGTAAAAAAAATCTGAAAAATGTTTAGCCTTGTAGTCTCTCAAAAATAAAATGTGAAAAAGTTCATTGTTGTTCATAAATTAATTCAAAAAGGTAAAGTGTCATTTTATATTCATTACAAGGACAAGTGAGAATTTTAGTGTGATGCAGATACTGTAGCATTTAAAATTCTGATTTTCATAAACTATGAGTAAAAGATAGAGAGAGACAGACAGACACTTTATTGATGCAGAGGGAAACTGGGGCATCCAGTTAAATACAACAGAGATGTAGCAAAAGACATTTATATGGTGGATAAAGTGATGTGACCTGATGTAACTGTATATCCAGAATCTAAATAAATAAATAAATAAATAAATAAATAAATGAATGTACACACTGAGAACAATAAGTACACAGACATATATACATATATAATGATAACTGTACTTTTAAAAATTTAACTCAGTCTATCCATCTATCTGTCCATCCAGCCATCCATCTCAATAGTAAAAGAAAGAATTGAAGTATCACTTAATGAAAACGAGAGTAACTTTTTAAAATAAATGATCAACAACGAACTTTTTAATATATAACTAATGGAGATATTACTGATAACATTGTGTATAAACTCAACTCTCAACCGTGTAAATAAAACATGACCGAGCTCTTTGGTGAATTTTGGTTTAACCCTTTAAGTACAACATCTACAACAAATAACAATCAGCAAATAAAGTGTTTACATGAAAATGTAGAGATAAGACATTATTCCTCCTCTAACAGACTAGTTATTCTACCTAAATTACTTTAATCCTGTAGTCCTGTGAGCGGACATTAGCTAATGACGTTAACTACGTAACCGGCAGATTAACCGTACAGAAGATACGCAGCTTTACTTACGCTACATACGCAGCTGAATGCACTTACACTTGACGAGTTCGTTGTTGTACGTTTGCAGTGCGGCTCCTTGCTGTGTCATACTGTCCAGACAGGCTAAGTTACTAATACTTAGCAGTTTACTGTAAATACGTTTATATCCTGATATCTTTAGTCAGTTTTTCGCTTTAAACACGGTTTCTTCGTAACGTCACTTGTAAGACTCAGTTCATGAAGTTCGCGCCAGGCATCACACACAACAAACCTCTCGTCTGTTCTTAAACAAAACTGAGCGCAAGGTTGCCAGATCCCCCAAATATCTCCAGCCTAATGTGTGACAGAAAACCGTCCTACACGTGCTGAAAGTAGCCCACGAAAGTGTCAATTAGAAGTAGCTTTATAAAGGTAACACTCTTACATCGTTTATTATATTATGTATATTATTTTACTCTGTTATTAAGTTACTTTTGTTTTTATTGTTAACAATAATGTAAAATAGAAGAACATACAAACATTTTAATCTAAGACATACTCTCCCCTTCTCCTTCCTCTCTGATCTAATCTTGATTTTTCTGATCAATCTTGATTTCCATTCCAATCATTAAATATTAGGAAGACATCTCCATCTAATGTAAAGCCTTGCTTTTAGCCCATGTTTTACCTACACATTCATTATGTAATTTAATAATTTTCTTTTGTTACTATAGGTGCTTTTGGGCGTCCATTGTGAATTTAGAGAGTAGCCCAGAAACCCGCACTCCTCCACCTCTGTAATTTTACACTGCGCTGCATTTTCAAAATAGCCCAATTTGAAGAGAACACCGCAAACCTGGCAACCCGAACGAGCAGCTGTTCTTCGTCTCCTTGGTACTTCTGTTCGTTCTTATATTGGTGCAGTACTGCCACCAGCTGCAACTGCACAGATTTACACGTGTGACATTTCAGACATACGCCACCTGCTGTTTACATTCAAAACATGTTACCTGGCAATTCACTTCACCATCCTATGATAATAAATAATAATAATAATAATAATAATAATAATAATAATAATAATAATAATAATAACATTATTACCCGATAACAACATTTTACCCAAATCACAAAGCATTTAACCTAAGTAATGCATAAGCAGAAGAGTTAAACAAAACAACTTAAAACAAATTTTCCACTTTTCATGCACATTCATATGTAAACTGTAGCATTGTAGTGGTGTAGCATTTATACTTGTGCTATTTGTGCATTTGAGTTGCATATTTATGTTTGAAAATGCTTTAAAATGTATTATTATTATTATTATTATTATTAAGAACACGGTATACAACATACGAGCACACAAATCCAACTATGTCTATGCATTACATCAATCAATTTAAATAACCAAGTGTACAGATAATGGGATTGATAGGGTACAACGGTAAGACATAAAATAAAAAAGATATATAATAAAAGATTAAAGGTAGCACAATGTTCATGATTTTCAATTGCAAAATTATTTTTACAGTTTAAAAAAACAACAACAAAATATTTCTTTTCTTTTTTTTTAATGGCACATGTATACAGAATTTGGCCCAAACCACAATAAACTAATAAAATAAAGTTATTTTCTGCTCTGCCAAAGAAATGTATACCAGTTTAAAATCACATCTAAGAAAAAATAAAAATCCTTCCAGCAAAGTGTTAAATATTTTTTCAATCACCCTTAAAGTCAACGTTAAGGACGTCAAGACGTAATAACGTCATCACTGTGAGACAGGCGCTTGAAGAGCGGGAGGGAAATAAACAAACAGAAACTACAGCTGTACAACACTGATAATTGAGTGGAGATGTTTCATTCACAGCAGGTTTTAGGTTTGTAGGTCGTGGCCTGACAGACTCACATTAACCGGAATGAAGAACAGCCGGCCGGTGTTAATGTCCCCCGGACTGCCTGCAGCCTGGGACACTGTAACCACCGCACTGGTGAGTTACAGCTTCATGTGTAGTATACAAAGTATGAAGTAGAATAGTATTGGAGCATTTCAGCGATATGGTAGTACAGTAATATAGTGGTGTAGAAGTACAGTAATATAGTATTGGGGTACTAGTAATAAGGTATAGTGTAATAGTAGTATAGTGTTAAGGTGGTGTAGTAGGATGGTATTATAGTGGTGTAGTGTAGTGTTATGGTGGTGTAGTAGTATAGTATTGTAGTGGTGTAGTATAATGTTATGCTGGTGTAATCGTATGTTATTGTAGTGGTGTAGTATAGTGTTATGGTGGTGTATTAGTATGGTATAGTAGTGGTGTACAGTGTTAAGGTGGTATAGTAGTATGGTATTGTAGTGGTGTAGTATAGTGTTATGGTGGTGTATTTGTATGGTATTGTAGTGGTGTAGTACAGAGTTATGGTGGTGTAGTAGTATGGTATTGTAGTGGTGTAGTACAGAGTTATGGTGGTGTAGTATGGTAATGTAGTGGTGTAGTACAGAGTTATGGTGGTGTAGTATGGTAATGTAGTGGTGTAGTATAGTGTTACGGTGGTGTAGTAATATGGTATTGTAGTGGTGTAGTATAGTGTTATGGTGGTGTACAGTAGTAGTATGGTATTGTAGTGGTGTAGTATAGTGTTATGGTGATGTATTAGTATGGTATAGTAGTGGTGTAGTACAGTGTTAAGGTGGTGTAGTAGTATGGTATTGTAGTGGTGTAGTATAGTGTTATGGTGGTGTATTTGTATGGTATTGTAGTGGTGTAGTACAGAGTTATGGTGGTGTAGTAGTATGGTATTGTAGTGGTGTAGTACAGAGTTATGGTGGTGTAGTAGTATAGTATTGTAGTGGTGTAGTACAGAGTTATGGTGGTGTAGTATGGTAATGTAGTGGTGTAGTATAGTGTTACGGTGGTGTAGCAATATGGTATTGTAGTGGTGTAGTATAGTGTTATGGTGGTGTACAGTAGTAGTATGGTATTGTAGTGGTGTAGTGTAGTGTTATGGTGGTGTACAGTAGTAGTATGGTATTGTAGTGGTGTAGTGTAGTGTTATGGTGGTGTACAATAGTAGTACGGTATTGTATTGGTGTAGTATAGTGTTATGGTGGTGTACAGTAGTAGTATGGTGGTGTATAATGTTATGGTGATGTAGTAGTATGGTATTGTAGTGGGGTAATATAGTGTTATGATGGTGTAGTAGTATGGTATTGCAGTGGTGTAGTATAGTGTTAAGGTGGTGTAGTATGGTATTATAGTGGTGTAGTACAGTGTGAAGGTGGTGTAGTAGTATGGTATTGTAGTGCTGTAGTATAGTGTTATGGTGGTGTAGTAGTATGGTATTGTGGTGTATAATAGTGTTATGGTGGTGTAGTAGTGTGGTATTGTAGTGTTGTAGTATAGGGTTATGGTGTAGTAGTATGGTATTGTAGTGTTGTAGTATAGGATTATGGTGTTGTAGTATGGTATTGTAGTGGTGTAGTATAGTGTTATGGTGGTGTAGTAGTAGTATGGTTTTATAGTGGTGTAGTATAGTGTTATGGTGGTGTAGTAGGATGGTATTGTAGTGGTGTAGAATAGTGTTATGGTGGTGTAGTAGTATAGTATTGTAGTGGTGTAGTATAGTGTTATGGTGGTGTAGTAGTATAGTATTGTAGTGGTGTAGTAGTGTTATGGTGTTGTAGTAGTATGGTATTGTAGTGGTGTAGTACAGTGTTATGGTGGTGTAGTAGTATAGTATTGTAGTGGTGTAGTACAATGTTATGATGGTGTAGTAGTATGGTATTGTAGTGGTGTAGTATAGTGTTATGGTGGTGTAGTAGTATGGTATTGTAGTGGTGTAGTACAGTGTTATGGTGGTGTAGTAGTATAGTATTGTAGTGGTGTAGTACAGTGTTATGATGGTGTAGTAGTATGGTATTGTAGTGGTGTAGTATAGTGTTATGGTGGTGTAGTATTATGGTATTGTAGTGGTAGAGTTTCAGTATTCAGAATTCTTCATGTTTCACATGAACAAAGTGGCAAGACAGTGTTATTACCACTTAATGAGAAGAGAGAGGGAGTATGTTTGTGTACAAATTAGGCCTTTCTCAGCAGACTTTTTGCTGAATCACGTAAAAGCAGTAAAGAAGGGAGGTGTGGATGTGTTGTGACCTAAATTACGCTAATGAAAAAAGCTACAGGTGTCACACCACAACAAATTGGAATGAAGAGATTTGCAAAAATGTTGTATATACAGAGGTTTGAATAACTGACATAATGTAAAACAAATGTTTATAACTGTAATAAAAATAATATTATTCAAAATATATGCATATCATGAATGAAATTTCATGTAGTCATACATAAAAATGTGAATATTAGGAAAAATATTGGATTTTTTCTTCACAATTTAATTCAAAAGGGTAAACTCTCATTTATATTCATTACACGTGAAGTTGTATTGTTTTAATGTACGGTAGTATTTTTTTTATAGCTCATGAGTTGACTGGCCAATCAAGCATTTCATGGTCAGCCAACCATTTGGTTGTAGTGTTGGAACTGTGGGCAGCTGCTGCAAAAGGAAATTGATATCTCCATTAAGCTTGTTAGCAGACGGAAGTATGAAGTGCTCTAAAATCTCCTGGTAGATGGCTGTGTTGACTTCAGACTTGATAAAACCAGCACATAAAACCATCACAGACTGTAGAAACGGCACACTGGACTTAGGGCATGTATGTGTCTTTCCACTCTTTCTCCTCCAGCATCTAGAAGCTTGATTTACAAATGAAATGTAAAACTGACTTTCATCTGAAAAGAGGACTCTGGTGACCTGAGTAACAGTCCAATTATTTTTTCTTAGCCCATTTAATACACTTCTGAAATTGTCTCTGGTTCAGTAGTGTTGTTATTAGGAATGCAGCAGTTGTAGCTCTGAGAGATGCAAAGCATTTTTACTGTTTGAATAATAATTTACTCAAATTCACAATCACATTCTAATCATTTGAGATTCTGGATTTCAGATTTTCATGAAAAAAACAAAAAAAGATTGAAATATGTCACTTTACGTGTAGTTAATATAAATTATGATGCATATAAACGTTTTCATGTTATAATTTACAAGTTGTATATCTTATGGAAATGCAGTTCACTGTGGCCTGTGCAGTTGTTTTAATTTGTGGTTTTCATAAATAAAAAGTCACCAGGATTAAGGAATCAAAGTAAAAATTGTGGGTGAAGACTTTTGGAAATGTAAGATGAGTGAAATTGAGAGTGTGATAGTTTACTATGTTCATATAAACAATTCTTAAAAATGTATGATTTCTATAATCATGCTGTGACTGTCTGGAGCTGAAGCAGGTGAAAGGATGCAGACGTGGGATTCCAACACAAAGCTTTATTGTTAGACAAAACACCAGGTAACATTACACAATGCTGATACATTTAATGACTGATGAGGACATAGAAACACAGGGGAGTTTAAATAACAAACACTAACTACCACATGATTAGGGGACAGGGCTGTGATTTTAGACAAGACAGATGCTGACAATAACATGATGTGATGATGGAGGGGATGTGGATGGAACCAGAAAGCACATAGTGACAGGACAGTGTGCGGGGAGAAACAATAGCAACAACAGAAAACATGACAAGGACAGGGAGTGGAAGCGGTAAAGCGGGAGTCTGACACATGTTGTATGTTAGCCTCTTATTATCTGACATGTATGATACTTGTCCTGTAGGTGTCTCCTCTAATGCCCTCTCCAGTTCCCAGTGAAACAGTTTTGGATGCACTAGCACTGCTGTGTGAGCAAGGACTTGGGCAGTATGTGGAGGGCTGGCTGCTGGAGACTCTGCAGGTTCGACTGGCCACTGATGTGGCTCCGGAGTTCTGGACTGGTTTAGAACAGTTGACCGTGGGCACGCAGGAGAGAGAGAGAGCAAGAGCGCTGTTAGAGGCCTTCAGGACACTGCTGTTGCGACTCGACCCTTTTCTTGGTAGGATTTATTCTCTTCTTGGTAAGCTAAGAGTTCAGTCAGCTAAGCTTAGTATTAACGTTGCTTACTTTTCCTTTCGGAGAGGCTAAAGATGGCTGTGGAAGCTCTTTTTATGATTGACTATTTTTTTCTGTTATAATGTTTTGTAACCATGTAATGTATTTCAAAACATCAGTTGAGACATTTCATAATGAACTGAATCAATTCATAAAAAAATAAATCAAAGCAAACCATTATTTGTTTCTCTGGATCCAGGTGGACTTGAGCGGTTGGGATCATGGCAGGACGAGGGCCGTGGTGGGTTGGTAGGCCCTGGAGCACATGGCCTGCGAGAGAGGGCATTCTCCCTCATCCGTGCAATTCTCCTCTTCTCTCCTCCACCGGTGCTTCAAGAACGAGTGCTGGAGTTCTACAGCCGCACCTTCTCTGTGCACATGAACCAGGCTGGAGAGGGCTTAGAGGGGCAGGGGGAAGCAAACGAGCCGGACGGGAGCAGTGTGTGTCCAGGTTGCACTGTCCCACCTCAGCTTTGCTGGTGCCAGGAAGCCTTGGCGCAGCTGCAGGAGCTTAGCCACATCCTGTGAGTGTGGGGGAACTGACACTGGCTATAGGAATATTTCTAAATACTCAATAAATTAATTATAGCAGTGGTGGGTAATGAAACTTGATGTGTTACAAAATATGTTTAATGTATTAGTAAAATAATACAGAGTAGTTGAGTTGTAAACAGTAGAGTACAATACAATATCGTACCCACGTAAGAGGCACTAGGAAGAGAGTTTTGTTCTTATTTTTGATTTACACTATATTGAAATCATTACATCTTAATCAACCTTACGTTTATCTAAGAGTTAGTGCTACCATATACAGCAGCTGTATGTAAGTAACTGTCTGAATGCTGCTGCTTTGTGTGTTGCAGGTCCAGACTGCAGCTCTTGGAGAGGGTGAGCTCTGAGGCTGTGACCAACATCTTGCATCGTTTAATTGAGCAGAGGATGGAGCAGCGCTGCAGGGGCGAATATGAAAGCTCCTTCTTAGCTGACTTCAATGATGTAAGAGGACACTATTTATCCATTTTTTTGCATTCATCTGTTGATCCATTTCTGTTCCTATCTTCCTAAAACTCATGACTCCTAATCAATCATCAGTTCCTTTCAAGGGATTTTTGGGGTTAATTTACTGTCCTGCTTTCTGTGCATTTTCCTGTGTACTGCATGGTGGTGCATTTAAAAAAGGAACCACATTTCTTTTCCTCTTGCTAAATGTATATTTCTACTACAGTGGTTGGAGCAGGTGCTTGGCTGGCTCAGCAGAGTCTTTGCCAGTGAGGTGGGTGAGACTGGCTCTAGTTCTCTGCTCTCTGATGCAAAACCAGGCAGTGCCATCCTCCAGCGCTGGCGTTGCCACATGCATCAGTTCTTCTGCCGCATTTATGTCAACATGAGGATTGAGGAGCTTTTTAGCATAATCCGAGGTAAAAATAATAACCTTCAAAATTCTAATTAACATGTAATCTCTGACTATGTCTGTCATACAAATAACTGTACTGGAGCTGTATTGAGCTGCTGTGAATAAATGAGGTAATTAATAGATCAGACGGGTCATTCTGTGCTCTAAAGAAACTTAAAGAAACCTCACATTGTCATGGTAGTTTTGCCCCATAATATATTTCTTACAAACCGGATTCCAAAAAAAGTTGGGACATTAAACAAATTGTGAATAAAAACTGAATGCAATGATGTGGAGGTGCCA
>BRDA01014332.1:112468-123680 GCA_036984385.1 Crenuchus spilurus | reverse complement strand
ATTAAATTGAGGAGAAAATCTGAGAAATCACTGCAACCATCATTCAAATGAGTTTTGCTGTATTTAACTGCTAAATACATGTATCTTGCTTGTCTAAGATTTTCCAGAATCCATCCCTGCCATTGAAGACTTGAAGTTCTGCTTGGAGCGGACTAATCAGAGGCAGCAACTGCTCACCTCCCTGAAGTCTGCTTTTGAGACCCGTCTCTTACACCCAGGTCAGCGGCGACTGAGCAGCTCAAAACTGCCGTTTGTCTTTGAAGACATTAAGAGACATTAATTCTTCTTCTTCTCAACTGTGTAGGAGTCCACACATCAGACATCATCACTGTATACATCTCAGCAATTAAAGCACTGCGAGAGCTGGACCCCTCCATGGTCATTCTGCAGGTGGCGTGTCAGCCAATCCGCAAGTACCTCAGGTTAGGCCTCAGACATGCTTCCTTTTCTTTCTTTCTTTCTTTCTCTCTCTCTCTCACACAGTCTCATGTACTGCTGTCAAGATGAAATCTAATGAGGAGACGGTATGTGCAAGTTTTATGAAGGTTTATCATTTTACCTACTTAACCATTACCATGTGTATATTAGGTAAAATAATAATTTTATCCAAAGTGTCGTACTTTTATGTACAGATTTTGTAGCAGAGTTCTTGGGAAGAAATGTATTTAAATACAACATTTTTATATATTAATTATCATTCAGTAACTTCTCATTGTTCTCAATAAAAATTGTTCATTATTATTATTATTATTATTGCTATTAGTAGTAGTGTTGTTGTTGTTGTTGTTACAACTCTAAAAACACCCATTGTAATATGACTATTGGTATGTATTGTACGTTAGACAGACTAATAAATAAAAGTTTAGTAAACTAAATTAGAGGATTGTGTTCTGTCCGATTAAAAGAGAATATGACTTTGATGTGTGCAGGACACGAGAGGACACAGTGCGGCTGATTGTGGGGAGTCTGACAGGTGATGCAGAAGGCTGCTGCGACCTGACCAATGAGCTCTCTCGAGCTGACCCTGTTACCCTGGAAACACAAGACAGTGAGGATGAAGGGAGTGATCCAGAGGAGTGGACCCCTGACCCCACGGATGCCCTTACAGGTTAGAAGTCAACAGACTCGCATCCTTTATGACTTTGTTAACTGTTTTTCAAATAAGCATGCTGGGTCAGTTTTCTGGACACTGTTAAAGCTTGATTATGGTCTAGAGTCTAGAATTAGCCTTTTTTGGGTCTCCAAAATGTAAAATATGGTGAAAATTTTGTAAAAATGTAATTTAAAAAAAGTAAACAGTACATATATTTTATATCCATACCCATAAAGTGACATTTCAAGCCTTTTTTATGTTGATATTGTTTGAATAGTAATTTACTCAAACTCAATATGAAATATTCTAATAATGAGAGATTGTGGATTTCTGATATTAGTGAGCTATAAGCCATTCTGATCAACAGTAAAACAAAAAAGGCTTGAGATGTCACTTTATGTGTAATATAAATGTCCTGAATAGCGCTGGCTGAAGTCAAACATAAGATCCAGATGGGTGTTTGTGCAGCGAGTGTTGATCTCCATCAGTGTCTGTCTTCTGTACCTATAGTTTGCACCAGTGAGTTGATCAAAAACAAAGGAGACACTGAAGTAAATAAACACTAAATTGCAATAACTGGAGAGACACTGAACCTTGCAGTGCTGTTGTGATGCCAAGAAGGAGGGCTAGTTGCACAGAAGCGGTTGTATACCTCAATCTCTTTTTCTGTCTAGATAAGACGGGTTCTAAACGACGTTCCTCAGACATCATCAGTCTCCTAGTCAGCATCTATGGAAGTAAGGATATATTTATTGAGGAGTATAAGACCGTGCTGGCAGATAGACTGCTCCACCAACTCAACTACAACACAGCTAGGTGCTTTTATCTACCACACATACACTCAAAATGAATTTGTCTGTTATACTGTAATAACTAGGGATGCACAGAATATTCAGCAACTGACATTATTAAGCTAATAATGGCAAAAACGCTGAATAAGTGAAATGACTGAATAATTTAGACAGAACACTGATGTTTTTAATGACAGTATGACCTGTTTCTAGTTCCCATCTGTAAACAGAACCAGAGAGAGAGTTTACTGCAGTAAAGCAAAACCAACAAAACACAGATTCACCAGAACAGTTACAGTTTGGTGCTGAATTGGAAGAAAACAACAAACTACAAGCACAACCTTTACTAAACTACACTTGTTATGATGAAGCCAGAATACAGCCGCTTAGCTTTGTGTTTGTGCTCCGGCGGCTGCAGTGATAGGGACCGTCTCACAATTAACAGAAGATATGTGAAGTGTCTGTAGCCAATGACACTCACATTAAACACACAAAATCTCCATGTGACTTACATCATTCATTTTAGACAGTTTCATCATTTTATTAAATAATATTTAATAATTTTATAAAATGAAACTGAAACACCTGTCATTTTAGTGTGGGAGGTTTCATGGTTAAATTGGACCAGTCTGGTGACCAATCTTCATTAATTGCACATTGCACCAGTAAGAGCAGAGTGTGAAGGTTCAATTAGCAGGTAAGAGCACAGTTTTGCTCAAAATATTCATGATGACAATGCAACAATACACACAGCAAGACTGGTGAAAGATTGGTTTGATGAACATGAAAGTGAAGTTGAGCATCTCCCATGGCCTGCACAGTTACCAGATCTAAATATTATTGAGCCACTTTGGGGTGTTTTGGAGGAGCAAGTCAGGAAACGTTTTCCTCCACCAGCATCACGTAGTGACCTGGTCACTATCCTGCAAGAAGAATGGCTTAAAATCCCTGTGACCACTGTGCAGGACTTGTATATGTCATTCCCAAGATGAACTGATGCTGTATTGGCCGCAAAAGGAGGCCCTACACCATACTAATAAATTATTGTGGTCTAAAACCAGCTGTTTCAGTTTCATTGTCCAACCCCTTTACATCTTCTACATATTCATATATTATTGTCTTTGTTTTATATACAAATATAAAAGAATCATCAATAAAGCTCATGTTATTAAACCTAATGATGTCAAAATAATTTAGTTATTAATTTTATAATCCTTTTATAGAAAAGAAGAACCGTGTTCAGTATTCAGTCACGTTTCATTTTGTTTAGTTTTGGCTAAAAATTATTTTGATGCATCCCTAGAAATCATACATTAAGTATGAAATTGCAGAATTGTAATTTCTGTAATAAGTTGTGGTAAAGTGTGTGTGTTTGTGTGTGTGTCATGTAGGGAGATTCGGAATGTGGAGCTGTTGAAACTGAGGTTTGGAGAGTCTCACATGCACTACTGTGAGGTCATGCTGAAGGTAAGTCTGTCTTGTCAAAGTACAGCTTTGTTTAGCTGTAGTTATAGTTCAGTGTGTGTTGGAACATTCGAGGCATTAAGGAGCTCAGGTCCTCGCTACACTTCTGGGTTTTTGACATGCTTTTATTAAAGTAGAAGCATTCCCTGCTGCTTTTGTGCCTTGGCCCCATATTGGTGTACTGAATTTCCCCCTGACCAATAGTCCTACTGGGATTGGATTAGTTTATCAGGGGACGTGTCATCAGAGTTGAAGCTCCTGTGTCTGGACAGTATTAATATGACTACAGGAGTGAGTTTCTGAGGGTTTATCAGAGTTTCTATATTAAGGACACACTTGTTGTCCTGGTTGGTCGGACACTAGAGGTGCTGCTGAGGAAGCCCAGAATGAATAGACTCCTATTGAGCTTTAGTGTAAAACTGTCATTTCTAAATGATTCATCTTCTTAATACTCACAAATGCTGTTTATCACTAAACACAACTACATACAACTAATCAGCACCACTAACATGTTTTACACAACTTTAAACACTGCTCAGAACCAAGTGGCAAAGATTTATCTCTGTCAATCTCTTTCTCTCTCTCTCTCACTCTCTCTCTCTAGGATGTGGCTGATTCGCGGAGGATCAATAGTAATATTCGTGAGGAGGAGGCTCGTTTGCCTGTGGAGGAGCAGCCTCTTATTCCTCTGTCGGCTATGATTCTGTCCTCAGAGTTTTGGCCTCAGCTGAAAGAGGAGAAGATGGAGCTGCCTAATGTCGTCTCCAAAGCCATGGAGGCCTACACACACCGCTTTGAAAAACTCAAGGTCTCTCTCTCTCTCGTTCTCTTCTTAAACATTGGTCTCTTCTGTGTATAATTTGCCTGTGACATACCTATCAGAGGATGCTTTAGTTTTTAATAAATGACCGTGTTTCTTACTGTGAAGGCTATGAGGACTCTGAGCTGGAAGCCTCATCTGGGCTCAGTGACTCTGGATGTGGAGCTAGAGGACCGAACTCTCAGCAACCTCTCAGTTTCCCCCATCCATGCTGCCATTATCCTGCACTTCCAAGACAAGGGTGAGGCCTTTGTCTTAAGACTTATTACCATGTTGTTTACGTCAGTACCTTATAATTTGTTTACGTGTCCTGATATGCTCTTAGTTTTATAGTTAGTTAAGTAGGGGTTAATTTGCATTGTTTTTAGTTAATAAAGGCTCATTTTCATTTGCTGTCTGAAAAGCAATACAACATACCTGTTTGCTTAATAACAACAAATTAAAAGATAAAAAGATTGCATTGTCTCTTTAAAACCTTAAAATGAAATGTTAAAAATGTCAGAGCATTTGCTCTTCAAGTATGTTGTGTCCTTGTCTCAGGCACGTGGACACTGGAGGAACTGAGTGGAGTTCTGGGTGTGTCTCAGGAGTTAGTGCGCAGGAAGCTGGCACTGTGGCAGCAGCACGGCGTGGTGCAGGAGGAGGCTGCTGGCCGCTACAGCATTCTGGAGAAGGCCTCGAGCAGAGACCGGCCCGAGAGAGCCGTCATGCTCATAGACAGCGATGAGGAGGGAGACTCTAACACCACCACACAGTCTGAGCAGAGGGAGGAGAAACTACAGGTATGTGAACATGTATTAACAAGGAAATTCACTTGAGGTCAGCATCGGAAAGAAGGCTGTCATATTCAAACTGCTTAGTCACTCTGCTTGCCAACAGGAAGCAGTCTATCGGCGATTAGCTTGACACTTCATTTTTGGGTGGATTTGATACAGGACCCAATCACATCCCCCCTACCCTCCCCCCATGTAGTGTTAGCCCACCCATTCTCTGTGACCCATCAGTCAATTATAATGTCCCTGACTCATGGAGGGTGAAGACTAGCACAGGCCTCCTCTCAGCCACCACTTCTTTAAACCACACTTAGATGAAAATGCAGGATGCCCAGCTCTGATACATCAGCTAACACACACCTGAGTACTTAGTAGTGATGAGGAGAGAGCGCCATCTACCCACCCAGAGACAGCATGGCTAATTTTGCTCTCTCTGGGCTCTGGCTGTTGATAGCAAGCCGCCATCAAACTCTCAGTCCTCTGATCATAGTGTCAGTGCTTTAGCTGAGCAACTCGGAGCCCATACAGGACTTATGCTGATATCCACCAATACCTATATGCAACTTGTACTTTTAAAAAAAATAAAAATTGAAGGTTTAAGGGCATAAACAAGCAACATAGAAATGCATCAAAGGACAAATAAGAGACATAAAAATGGCACACCCTACTTTCACCTCTTGTCAGTCACATTAATTTTGTATATAAGTTAACACTTGACAAACGTCTCAGTTCTGGTTCATTGTAGCCGCCTGGAGTGAAAGTGATAATACACTTTAGCTGTTAATGATTTTAAATAGGAGCTGTTGTACCACCTTCAAGCTATTTTTCTCATTTCTCAGCTGATAAATACAACCACATTAGAAGTAAACCTCGTTTTGTACATTTCATACAATATGTAATAACCTTCTCATGCAAAAAGTAGGACATCATTTGTTTTTCTTTTGCAAACATTAGTTGAGTATCATTATCATTATTAGCTGGGTGTTCTTGTTCAAAATGGACCAAAATCAGAATCTTTTTTGCTGTGTGTTTGGGCTAATTTATTATTTGTATTGTAGTTGATCTGTTTTTGGTCTTGTGATGACTAACTGTTGTTCCCAATCTCTGTGTCCTGTCTCAGTTATTCTGGGCCTACATTCAGGCCATGCTGACCAACCTGGAGAGCATGACTCTGGAGAGAATACACTCCATGCTGCGCATGTTTGTAGCCCCGGGGCCTGGTGTCACCGAAATAGACGTCAACGAGCTGCAGGCTTTCCTGCAAAAGAAAGTCCGCGACCACCAGCTGATTGTCTCTACTGGAGTTTACAGACTGCCCAAGAGCAGTCAATAGAGAGAAGTAAGCAGAGACACAGACGGACAAAGTTTACAGTAATTAATTTGTTTAGTTCTTTTCTATGTAACATAATAAAATGTTGGTTTGCTGTCATCTGTCATGTTCTTATTGTATTTATACTTAAGTTCATTAAAACATGTTCTTTTCTGCCCTCTGATGGAAAACACTGAAGTATCACTAGTGTGGAATCTTCAGTATTTAGCTTTGGGCAAATCTGTTCTAATATGAGTTTCCGATTGAAGAAAGAAAACATTCCACACTTTTCTGAGTTAATAACACTGTTTTTATTGCGGGTTCAAAAGTTTTACATATGACCAAAAGGGTCCATTTAAAACTATTAGGAAAACATAGAATGTAATTATTGTGCTTAATTTATCAGGGAATTGGAGCAAACAAGAGAATTGTACATTAATCCAATCGTTTTAATGAGTTACGGTTACCATTAATGAAATTAATTATCATGAAAAACTGAATAATCACTCAGCATACAATCCTTAAATGGTCTGACACATTCAGTTTTAGTTTTTAGATTTAGTTTTAAAATGTTAATAAATGTTATTGTTACACTCGGTAAATGGTAACACTAAAAAAGAATAAAAGATGTTGATGTTGAATTGTTGTAGTTGTGGTTATGACCGGCAGGGGGTGGTGTTTCCTCGCCGTTGCCGGTCATGACGTGTAGGGGGCCGTGCTGAGGGGCTGCGCAGTTAAACTTGCTCATTTAGATGAATGTTATCAGACACGCAGTCTCACAGGAGACTCTCACCGCTTCAGAAACTCAATAAAGTGAGTAAAGTGGACTTTTTCCTGCACGGACGCTGATGGTGAGACCGCGCACTGATGGACTGCTCTGTGATCTCGGCTGTGCTGCGTGAGAAACGCGTATGATCGTGTCCGAACTTTAGTCTGTCTCACCTGGTTCCGCAGCTCCGCTTCGTGATGGACTACAAAGCTCAGCTGCTGTTCCGCATCCTGGCCGTGCTGAGCTGCGCCGCCCGGTGCACGGGGAACGTCACGGTGGCCGTGATTCTGGCGAACAATCTGCGGTACCCGTGGGCATTGCCGCGAGTGATGCCGGCCATCCGCATGGCCAGCGAGCGCATCGTGGAGAGCGGTGTGCTGGGCGGCCGCGCGCTCAACCTGCTGAACTTAAGCACGGAGGACTCGGGCTCGGGCTCGTGCTCCGAGAACCAGGCGCAGATCCTCGCCGTGGACACGAAGCTCTACCACGAGCCGGACGCCTTCATCGGCCCGGGCTGCGTGTACTCGGTGGCCTCCGTGGGCAGGTTCGCGTCGCACTGGAAATTGCCGCTGATCACGGCCGGAGGTTTGGCGTTCGGCTTCGACAATAGCGAGGAGTTCCGCACCGTGGTCCGCACAGGACCCACGACGACCAAGCTCGGGGACTTCGTCAACAGCCTGCACGCGGAGTTCAACTGGACGAGGCGCGCGCTGCTGATCTTCCACGACCTGAAGCAGGACGACCGGCCCCACTTCTTCCTCTCCGAGGGCATCTTCCTGAACCTGCTGGAGGAGAACATGACCGTGGAGGCCTTACCGTACGAGGACAGCACTGCCCATAAAGAGATCGTCACGTTCATCCAGGAGCACGGCAGGAGTGAGTTAAACCACACTTTTAAAGCACGTGTAGACCTGCTGCGCTGCACGTCAGATTCCTTAGCTGCGAAAAACTTTCCCTACATGCACAAACCAGGCCCAGCTCAACCCAATTACACAACAATGCAACTGCCCCGGCGCGGGCGTACGCGCACTGTGCGCGCTCACGCGGAAACTATGCGAGACACTCCACGCATCAGCCACCTGCTGCTGTACTTTTGGTCACGTGGCTTGTTTGCAGCTCTTGACTTAGCTCGGCCGTGTGTGTTATTAGCATCTTCAGTTTCTCTCTCTTCACTCTTTAAACTTAGAAGTGAAACAAACCTACATTTAGGCCCCAGACTGTGAGACAAGTTTATTTATAGCACATTTCATACTACGTGATTTACATGCAGTAAATAAACAGACTATTAAAAATGTTAAACATGCACTAAAGTAAAAAATAATCAAATGTAAAAACAAATTTAAAACAGAAGCTCAGTCATGAGCACACGTTTTTAAACCAAATTGTCATGGCAGCTTATTCCAGTTATTTGCAGTGTACCAGCTCGGCTTTTCCATGTTTAGTGCAGGTTCTGGGTTCAACAAGATCAAAACCACTGATCTAAGAAACCTTGATGTTTATGTATTTCTGAGATATATGGACCATTCCGTGCTTTATAGACTAGAAGCACTTCTAATCTATAATGAACTGGTAGCCAGGCTAATGTCCTCAGTCCTGGTTAAAACTCGGCAGCTTTCTGAATGAGCTGTAGCTGTAGTGATGAGTAGTCTTTTTTGGGGAAAGTACATAGCAGTAGTGTACTGGAGATAAAAGCATGGTCTTGTTGGGACACCAAACCCCTAATTTTAGCTAAAGGCTGTTCTAGTAATGGCTCTAATATGGCTAGTAAAAGTAAGACCAGAACATTAAAACAGTGACACAATCCTTTGTTCCCAAGCACAATCATCTCTGTTTTGTCATTATTCAGTTGCTTATCCGTATATTTACTTGCTCCAGACACTTCTGCAGTAAATCTTTTGGACTGTATTCGCCTTTAGAGAGACACAAATATATATGATCTGCTAGCTGTGATAGTGATCTTATTCTGTAAAATGAGGAGCATACAGAGATTAAACAGAAGAGATCCAATAACAGATCGTGTTGTTTTTGTCGAAATGGTCTAGTCACCTCCTGACCTTTCTTTTCGTGAGGGTAAGCACATAGCTGCGTAATAACACAGTTATGGCTCGTTATCGTTTTTGGATGAGAGTCAAACCTTAATCACATGACCAACGAACCACAGTGTGACAGACATAGCAGGAGATGGGAAAAACGTAGTGTCTATAATTAGGACACATTAATTGAATAAATAAATACATACATTTCCTTAACACCAAACGGTTAACGTCTGTTGTTATTGTCACGTGGTATCTCGTCGTTAAGCGGGAAGAAGCATTAGAAACTACTTTTGTAGCTTACGTGTATAAATAGTATAACACAATTTTTTTGTTTATTTCTAAAGTGTTAAACGAAACGTTGCACTTTCCTTGTTAGTGTCACGTGATGAATCGTTTCTAAGCGGGAAGAGGCATTAAAACAGCTTTTGTAGCTTGATTAAGCCTATAATTTGTATAACAAATATTTAATAATAATAATAATAATAATAATAATAATAATTTATTTAACAAATGATTTATCCTTTAAGCGAAACTATACTGTTATGTCACGTGATCTCTCGTCTTTAAGCGGGAAGTGGCCTTGGTAACGGTTGTTACTAGAGGTGGGCGATACCGGGAATTTTGGTATGGATCCAAGTAAATGCAGGGCCAGTATCGCCGATATCGAAGCTGATACCAATACATTTTAATATTTAAGCTTCATAGATCGAAAGGATCCAAAAGACCTAGGATAGAATTTCACTAAACATTTTATGTGACAAAATACTTTATCACAATCAACATTTTTGTTTAGAAGAATGGAACAGTAACAAAACAAAGTTTGCCTTAACTAGGAAAATAAATCTTTTTTGAGGTAGAAAAGGAGAAACAACAATACAAAAAAAAAATTCTCCCCTCACTAGACATAATTTCTAGTTCTTTCTTTCTTTCTTTTTTTCCCAAATAGAATTATTCTTAGGAAAAACTATAACAAATAAGGAATTTTCTGTTTCTTAAATAAACAGAGTGTAAAAAATATCATTCAACACAAAACAAAATCTCCCGAGGTAGAGGGCTGACAAATACAACAAAATTAACACACCACAACAAATACTGTAAACAGTTTCAAACTTGTTCTGTTTTTCCAAGTCAAACAATACAAGAAAATAATAAAAAAAAATAAGGAATTTCTTCCCTTCAGTGCACTTCTCTGTTTTTTCTTAAATAAAGAGTGTACAAAATATAACTTAAAGCTAATTAAAACAATCTTCTGAGGTTAGAGAGCTGACAAAACACAATATAGAAAAATTAACACACCACAACAAATATTGTAAACAGTTTCAAACTTGTTATTTTTTTCAAGTCGAACAATACAAGAAAATACAAAGAATAAGGAATTTCTTTCTTTCTGAGTGGGCTGGCCAGGCTGAGCCTACCTGCATGGCTGTTTGGCTGGCGCCGCTGAGCCACGTGACGGTGCAACAACAAAAAACGAGAGGGGGGAAGGTGCGCTGCTCCATAGCACAGCGCTACTCTTACAGACAG
The DNA here is from genome assembly GCA_036984385.1 of Crenuchus spilurus. NCBI lineage: Eukaryota > Metazoa > Chordata > Actinopteri > Characiformes > Crenuchidae > Crenuchus > Crenuchus spilurus. The sequence continues at coordinate 113,101 of BRDA01014332.1, read as the reverse complement.
AGAGCAGACTTTGATGAATCCGCGTGCGCAGCAGTCAGTGCGTGCGGGAGAGAAAAAAAGCTTGAGTATCGAACTTTTCACACGAGAATTGTTCAATATCAATACCAGCATTCGTATCGATATTATCGATATTTGGATCAATCCGCCCACCTCTAGTTGTTACAACTTGATTGATTAAGCTAGGTTAATTGCATGACAAACGCAAATTTCTAAATAAGACATTTTAGATGCCACGACTGCTTGATAAACATTTCCTCACACACTTAATCTGCTCAGTAGAGGAGGAGGTTTTCAGAGAAATTTCATTTGTATTTCTCACAGTTTAAGCTGCTAGCATAACCATTGCAGAGTGAAGATGCTAACACAACATGACAGGACCCTGTGTTTAAACTGAGTTACCACAGCATAGTTTTGTCTATTAGTGGACAAAATATAAGGATTGATTATTTTTGCTTTATGAGCAGAGATATCACGGTGTAGTTGTAGTTCTGGTAAAGTGAAGGAGTTATATGAGATACAGGCTGATTAGCATCATGGGTGAAACCTACAAACCGGATTCCAAAAAAGTTGGGACGCTATACAAATTGTGAATAAAAACTGAATGCAATGATGTGGAGATGGCAAATGTCAATA
>BRDA01014332.1:91555-112368 GCA_036984385.1 Crenuchus spilurus | reverse complement strand
GTGTTTCACTGCACGAATGGGTTAAATGTGGAGGTCAAATTCCATTTTGTGAAAATCACATTGGCAAATTGGTTCATCTTAATTTTAATCAAGATTAACCAATTTGCCAATGTGATTTTCACACAATGGAATTTGACCTCCTCATTTAACCCATTTGTGCAGTGAAACACACTAGTGAACACACTAGGTAGTGAGAATTTGTGCCTGAAGCGATGGGCAGCCCTTATCCCTTAGCAGTTAGGGCATTAGGTACCTTGCTCAAGGGCACTTCAATCATGTCCTGTCTGGGGATCAAACTGGCGACCTTCTGGTCACAAGACCAGATCCTTACCACTAGCCATGGCGGCCCCCAATGGTCACATATTTCACAATATCCCAAAATGATAATTAATTAATTAATAAAGGAATAAGGCATAATAAAGTAAAATAAGTAAATTATGTTTACAATGCAGGCAGTAGTACAAAAATCACATGTTCTCCAACACTTTCCATACTGATGTGAATTTTGTTGTATGTTTTGGATTTCAAAATTGAACCAAATAATTTTTATGCTGGGAAATGTAGAAATTGATTCCTCTTATAAATTTACATATGTCCTTTTTCATAACAACATGTTTTTATTAATTTATTTTTTGTCTTTACAATTACTTGGGTGTAATTATTTATTCAGTCATTTATATGTGCATTTATTTATTTAAACTTATGTCATTATTCGTCATATGCAGAGAGTCTTTTTGTAGCTTCTCTGTGTGTGTGTGTGCGTGCAACAATTATAGTTAATACTAATATAGCGACCCCCCCCCACCTTACATGGTGTAACTGACCAATCCCATGTGACTTCAACAGGGGAGAAACGAATCTGGCTCCCAGACATGAGTCGGCTCTGATTGTTCACTTCAAAGAGTCGACTCTAAGAGCCGCTTCATTCGCCAACGACCCATAACACACACACACTACTGAAACCCGACAGAGAGGGAGAGAGAGAAAACATCAGGGCTTTCTCTTCATTCATACATATTGTTCTGTCTAAGTTCAACCTTTTTCACCCCCTTTGATAAAAATACAGAACAAAGCGCATCCCGTATCGGTTCAATACGGAACGCCATTTTTAATTTACAAATACGGAACAATTCCGTATTTTACGGGACGGGTGGCAACCCTAACTGAAAGGGTTCTGGGCTTGTGTGATGTACAGTTCTAGTGAAACCTTTTATCCACTGAAATGTTCTTTAATCAAAAATGGTAATAGTAGTTCCGCCACTTAAACGTCCTCACCAGGATATTTATTTGGTTTTATTTATATCTTGTGGTATGGCTGGGATGCATTGCTGGTTAGCATTCAGACAACAAAGTATTGCATTTTTAGTGACTTCAAGTGGGTTTTTTAGCCAAACATACCTCTACTAACTGGTAGAGAATGCACTATGAACTTTGAGTTAAGTTTAACACCTTGTACAAATGAGATATAGTGACTCAAACATGCTCTACCTAGAAGTCCAGCAGAATGTTAAAGGGTTAAACCATTTTTGTCACTTTTTGGAGAGTATGGCATGTCAGGAGATGTTACGAGATCATGTTTTACATTCTTTACCAATGCGCTCTTAAAAAGATGGTTCTTCAAGGGTTCTTAGTAAGGAAAAATGGTTATATATAGAAGCATGAACACTCAAACAACCCTTTTCTTGGTTAAAGCTTTCCTCAGATCAATGTAGATGGTTCTGTGTAGCATGAAAAGGTTCTGCTAATGTCAAGCTTGTATTAATAGAGGAACAAATCCAGATGTAGTGGTGTATCTACACACATTAACATTTGATCAGAGACTTACTTTCACTCTGAGGTGAGATGTAGTACCACCACACCGGCGTGACCTCGGGGTCAGGATAAGTATTGTGGACTGTCGGGGCTTGTTGTGCTTTTTGGCTTCAACATTCCTTTCATTTTTGCCTGCTGATGAGATGGGCCTAACCCTGAAGCTGTTTGTGTCATCACAGCTGTTTTCTCTTTCCTTTTGGTTTACTTGAAGGATACAATAGCTCAGGGGACTTCAGATTGTAAAAGATATTAACATTTGTGACTGAGTGATCAGCAATTGGTACAGAAGATAGTGGCTGTGCTGGGTCATTGTCTTATAAAACCGAAACACTTTCAATTGCACTGAATTGTATGAACACATCAGTACAACATTTAAAGGTGCCGTTATTCGACCTCACACCTTGTTGCTTTTGAGTGGTTTGGAAGCAGATTGGAAGCAAATGTCATGTAGCTGAAAGGGAGAAGGCGTCAATCATGCCATGTTTTGCTTTTTCAGCAGGAGTGTGTGTATGTGCATGTGTCTGCATGTGCGTTTGAATTCGTTTAGCTGAAAAACCCATAGCAGATGTGGGCCGCTTCAGGAGTTTTGTATTTTTTTTTTATCACATTGTACCTTAGCTGGCTTCTCCTTCACAACAATCACACTACAGGTTGTGCATTCAAGTGTAAGTGCCAATAATTGAGCAACATTCTCAATAGATATTATATATGAAATTCTTTGAGGCCACAGTTTAGGTGAGCATTATGGACCTCGCACTGACAAATACGTGAGAAAATAAAATACTATGAGCAAAGAAAAGAAAAACGGAGAAACAAAACCTTCACCTTATGCATTGTTTATATTAGAATGATGTCCAAAATGCATTCATTCAGTGTTTTTGTGCCTCATTCACATAAAAATACTGTACAATCCACAACAAAAAACTCCTCAATACTCTAATCCTCAACACAAAGCAGCCTACAGCACATTAGAGAGCACTAACACAGGCTTTGTACTAGCACTGTTTGCTGCAAAAGTAAAACAGAAATGTTTTTTGATGGTCTTTGTATCAGCCAGGCCCCAGCAGATGCATATAAGTTGTATAACAGTGGCAAACATTTTCCTTGCCTTTTTGTACATTTGTTTTGGCGTGCATCCAGGAGACAGCAGGACTGCTTGGCATGAGTCAGGCTACACTGGGCAGAGAGAGAGCGTTTTGGGGGCTGGGTTGGTGGACCATCGGTCTAACACTTGAGGAAATGACTGCTAACCGGGAACCCAGCCTGTAAGCTGGCAGTGGCCACAGAGAGACGCACCGCTAATGGAAATCATACCTATGGGGCAGACAGAGGGGAAACAGTGCAGGATTGTGGATGCTGACATACACATGTGCATGATGCCATATGTATGGGAGTAGATGCTTTTTCACACATACTAAATCATCGAGACACAGGCAGGCGTGTACACACGCGAGTCACAGCAGTAAATTACAGTGAACCATGTGTCCTACTACAGTCCTAGAGATATTACTTAGCCAGATAGGATTACACAATATTTATTCTTCCACATTCCAATTTTCATTTTACTGATGTATGTAATAGAAATGTACTTTGTTGGACACCTTCTGAACATTCAGTATTTTTTCATGATTTAAAAATTGTCTCTATTGTAGATTAATATTAAAGTCATCCAAACTATGAAGAAATACATATGGAATTTTTTAGTAAACAAACCGTGTTAAACAAACCAGAATATGTTTATATTTTACATTCTTCAAAGTAGGCACGTCTTGTTTAGATGCAGCTTTCTTGGCATTTTCTCAGTCAGCTTTATGAGGTAGTCACCTGGAATGGCTTTCAGTTAACAGTTGTGCCTTGTCAAGAGTTCACAACTTGCATTTCTTTGCCCCTTAATGTGTTTAACACATCAGTTGTGTGTCTACTTTGAAGAATCTAAAATCTAAAATATATTTTGGTTTGTTTCACCCTTTTAAGTTTACTACATGATTCCTTATGTGTTCCTTCATAATCTGGATGACTTTAGTATTCATTTACAATATAGGAGGAAAAATAAAACAAACACTGAATGAGAAGTGTCCAAACCTTTGACTGGTACTGTATGTATATTGCTCATGTGGAAGTTGCCCATGCAAGTGGGCATATGAAATATTTACAGTGGGGAAAAAAAGTATTTGGTCAGCCACTGATTGTGCAAGTTCTCCTACTTAGAAAGACGAGAGACGTCTGTAATTTTCATCATAGGTACACTTCAACTATGAGAAACAAATGAGAAGAAAAAAAAATCAAAGAAATCACATTGTAGGATTTTTAAAGAATTTATTTGTAAATTTTGGTGGAAAATAAGTATTTGGTCAATAACAAAAGTTCAACTCTATTTTTTTGTAACATGGCAATGACAGAGGTTAAACGTTTCTTGTAAGTCTTCACCAGGTCTGCACACACTGTAGCTGGTATTTTGGCTCATTGGCTACAGGACAATAGGCAAGCAGCTTGGTGAGGAGGGAACAACTGTTGGCACAATTATTAGAAACTGGAAGAAACACAAGATGACTGTCTGGGTCTCCATGCAAGATCTCACTTCATGGGGTAAGGATGATTCTGAGAAAGCACAGGAGTCAGCCCCGAACTATACAGGAGGACTTGATTAATGACCTGAAGAGAGCTAGGACCACAGTCTCAAAGAGAACCATTAGTAACACACTATGCCATCATGGTTCAAAATCATGCAGGACATTCAAAGTCCCCTTGCTCATGCCAGCACATGTCCAGGCCCAATTTAAATTTGCCAATGACCAGAGGAGGCATGGGAGAAGGTCATGTGGTCAGATGAGACCAAAATAGAGCTTTTTGGTACTCAAGTCCACTCGCCATGTTTGGAGGAAAAAGAATACTGAGTTGCATCCCAAGAACACCATACCTACTGTTAATCATGGGGGTGGAAACATCATGCTTTGGGGCTGTTTTTCTGCAAAGAGGACAGCATGACTGATCCATGTTTAGGGAAGAATGAACGGGGCCATGTATCGTGAGATTGTAAGCCAAAGCCTCCTTCCATCTGTAAGAGTATTGAACATGAAACGTGGCTGGGCCTTCCAGCATGAAAATTATCCCAAATACACTGCTTGGGCAGTGAAAGAGTGGCTCTGTAAAGGTCCTGGAGTGGCCTAGACAATTTGTGGAGGGAGCTGAAAGTTTGTGTTGCCCAGCAACATCCCCAAAACATCACTGCTGTAGAGGAGATTTGCATGGAGGAATGAGCCAAAATACCAGCTACAGTGTGTGCAGACCTGGTGAAGACTTACAGGAAACGTTTAACCTCTGTCATTGCCATGTTACAAAAAAATAGAGTTGAACTTTTGTTATTGACCAAATACTTATTTTCCACCATAATTTACAAATAATACTACAATGTGATTTCCTGGATTTTTTTTTCTCATTTGTCTCTCATAGTTGAAGTCTACCTATGATGAAAATTACAGACCTCTCTCATCTTTCTAAGTAGGAGAACTTGCACAATCAGTGGCTGACCAAATACTTTCCCCCCCCAATGTATATGTTTGTAAACAGGTGTGCAAATGTTATGTGGGCAGTATGTTGCTTGTTTACATTGGAGTGAAAGAGTCTAATGGCTGCTGATGGAGTACAACACTGTCTAGTGGCTGCAAGTTTAATCACAACACAGAGTGTACCAGTGTTTCAATGTGAACTATTAATTCAGTTCAATTAACAGCAGCAATCAGCGCATTTAGTCCAATCCAGAGTGTTCAAGAAAACAATGAATATAGTGATATGCAGAGATAAGACAGGTAGATGATGAGCTAAAGAGATATCAAAGAGCTAGTAAATCCACTGCATCACACATCACATGTACAAACATCTCAAACAAACCTCTCCTTGTGTGTCTTTTTCCAGTCGTGTATATCTGTGGACCTCTACAGACGTTCTTCAACATCATGAGAACCTTTGAGGAAGAGGTGAAGAATCCTGAAGACTTCGCCATCTTCTACCTGGATGCGTTTGGAGAAAGCCTCAGCAATGAGATCCACCAGCCCTGGCACAGCTCAGATATGGAGTGGAAGGATCCCATGAAGCTGTTCCGGGTACGACAGTGGAAAATTCTGACAGTACACAATACATAAATATCATCAGGGCTCTGTTTAGAAGACAGGCTGATCCATTTCCAAAAGATTTCAATCAGCAGTCTTTTCCACAGCTCCACTTTACATCATCCACTTTTCCAGAAGCCACAAACACTGAAGACTTCATATAGATTAGCACAAACTTTCTTTTAACAGCAGAATTGTGGAGCTTCTCAGCATGCCGTTATGGCCCATATATGGCCTCCAGGTGGTATGTTAATTTATTTCTGATTGACATTAATTGCAGCCTTCTAGAAAGTTTTACAGTTATTCTTGACTTAATATGGCAGAAATTTTCATGTCCCCAGAGAGCTTCTCATTGTTAAAAGTCCATTAGATTTCCATTTATTCAAATGAGACTTTGCACCATCTTTGATTAATATAATTAGAACAGATATATTGTTCAGTTTTTTATTATTTTTACACCAGCATTGGGATAAAATGTATGTAAATTAGTTGAATATTTTAAATGTTAAATATCAAAATCAACATGCAAGATGCAGAGCACTTTGATAAATAATTTGTTCTAAGAGGTTATGAATGCCACTGAAAGGTGTTTTTAAACAGAGCTGTTCCTTTGGCAGTGTTTGTACATTATATCTTAATGTGATCACAAGTTACAACAGGTTTTGGCACAACTTGCTGATCCAAGACATGTTCCAAAAATGCCTTTATTTTTATTTTTTTAAAATTGATTAGTTTTTGATTGAAGCCTAATTGTCATGACATGCGGCCTCATGGTTGGGGGTGAAATGTAAAAACTACATATATATGTGTACAGTTTTATGCCAAAATTTGATTGTTTATTTTTTGAAGTGAAAATAAGTAATAATTAAAATATTTTCTGTGCATTTTAGTGCAGTTTCAGTTTATTTTCTGAACACATTGGAAAACTTACTAAATATTACATTTAATGTTTAACTCTTGCACATTTTATGCTTAATTTTATTTATAATGTGCATATCAAAATCAACAAAATCTAGAGTGTCCAAACCTTTGCATGACACTGAAATAATAAATGACATTACTGATACATTTTGTAATACTTGGCATGTGTTAAACATGTCAGGGCTTTGTTGTCTTTTAGCCTCTAACCTTTTTATTCCAGATCAACATAAAATGGGGCACTAAAATCTGTTAAAAGTGGTTTGTTAACTCGAGCAGAAATGCTGCACATTTACTGTGCTGTGTACTTCAGGGCTTTTTGTGCCCTTGTTCCAGAAACAGTATGCAGAAGTATGCTGGAAAATTCTTGCCATTTGTTGTCAGATCGTTTTGTGTTCGTTTTATGAACTTCAGCTGTCTTTCCTCGTCTGTCTAGTCTGTTTTCGTTATAACATACCGGGAGCCAGACAATCCAGAGTATGCAGCTTTCCGAGCCGAACTGCACAAGAGAGCAACGCAGGAGTTCAAAGTCCACTTGGAACCTTCCTTGGTAAGTCTTTCCAGTGGTCTCAGTTATATGGCACAGTGTCTTACATGGGCAAATATGTACAGTGGTGTCTGAAAGTTTGTGAACCCTCTAGAATGTTCTATATTTCTGCATAAATATGACCTAAAACATCATCAGATGTTCACACAAGTCCTAAAAGTAGATAAAGAGAACCCAGTTAAACAAATGAGACAAAAATATTATACTTACTCATTTATTTATTGAGGAAAATTATCCAATATGACATATTTGTGAGAGGCAAAAGAATGTGAAACTTTGCTTTCAGAATCTGGTGTGACCCCCCTTTACAGCAATAACTGCAACTAAATGTTTCTGGTAACTGTTCTTTAACTGTTCTTTGGTAGAACCACTTGTGTGTTTAGGGTCGTTGTCTTGCTGCATGACCCACCTTCTCTTGAGATTCAGTTCACAGACAGATGTGCTTACATTTTCCTTTAGAATTCTCTGTTATAATTCGCAATTCATTGTTCCATCAATGATGGCAAGCCGTCCTGGCCCAGATGCATCTAAACAGGCCCAAGCCATGATACTGACAGATAAGATCAAAATAGACATTTTTGGTTTAAATGAAAAGTGTTATGTTTGGAGAAAGGAAAACACTGCATTCCTACATAAAAGCCTTATCCCATTTGTGAAATATGGTGGTGGTAGTACCAAGACAATGACCCTAAGCACACGTCATTCTATCAAAGAAAAAAGGTTAAAGAACAGTTTTTAAGAACCTACGAACCCTCACTATCAACTCATTAAGTTTAACATGTGAATAGATTATAAATAGAATGCTTGAATTGTTGGACTGTGACAGAATGTAGTCAGTATTAAATTCACTGTGTATTTGGTCCAAGTCCATTAAATGCCCATCATGTTTTCTGTAGCATTCATTGAGCCTTACTGCTCCATCTCCAGCTGCGGGAAGCAGTCACTGATCAGCCATGACACAGAAAAACTGTGGAAACATGAGTTTGGCTTCCTCGTGTCAGGCTCATTTTCCGGAATCAGTTGTGCTCATGGACAAAACTAGCTGACAAACTCCCTGAAACCCCAGAACTGTCCATAACTGCCAAAAATACTGAATTGCAACATTACAGGCATTGACTTGATTGTAGTAAGACAGTAATTGTAACTTTAGACATAGTTCTACAAGTTGTTACCTGCAGTTTTACTTGTTCGACCCATGTGTCCTGCTCAATTACTGACTTTGGTGGACTTTGGATCAGGTACATAGTGAACTTGTTATTGTCGGCACTTCAGCTACCAATGTCAGTGTTATCAGGTTCAAGTTAACACAGAAGAACTGTGCTTGTATTTGCTTTATTGTTTATTTAGTCATGTTTTGCACTGCCAAGTATAGCAAGGAAAGCAGGAATATTAAATTTAAGTAAAAGTCATATTAGAATATTATAACCACCTACCTAGTAGTGGAATAACCATTCTTGGCTTAGAAGGCAATAGTGAGATGTCATGGTATAGACTGTAATAGGTGATGGAAGGTATCCGGGGGCACTCTTCCTGGTCCACTGTGGCTCACTGATGAATCTGTACCATATGTTGGAGTTCTTCCTCAATGGCATCAATGGCACCACTGTACCACTCAATGTACAATTAGTCAATTTTACAGCTTCACTACAGCAGCTTGAGAACAACATACACAGTGGTTTCTGAGATGCTGCCTCTACCATTCTTCACCTGGTACACTATCATAACATCAGTCACACCACGTAATTTATCCATGATGATGGTTTTACACTCTAATACAACTGACTGGTGTGCTCACTTATTTATACATGCAACACTGTCACATGGCAACTGTGACATCCCGAGCGGAGGGTATTCCAAGCCAGGTGTGGTCATAATATTCTGATAGGACTGTGTACTCGCTATGTTCTATCTATCCTTGTACAGAGAAGTTATATTGATTGATGAAGTGCCTACAGTGCAAATACAAAACTTTTTATTTATTAGTGATATTTTAATGCAGTGTTGATGGTATAAAAGCTGTAAATCAGGTTTGCCTTGCACCACCTTCTGCCATCAATGATTTTAAAAAGGTTTGTATTAAGAATCTTATCAGAACACTTTCTTGTTGTTTCAGATGGACTTCATCGCTGGCTGTTTCCATGATGGTTTCATGCTGTATGCAAAGGCTCTGAGTGAGGCTTTAGCAGATGGAGTGTCTCAGAATGATGGCCTTAATATCACTGCAAGGATGCAGAATCGCAGTATCTGGGGTGAGTTCAGTTCTGATTACATTGTAATGTTGTAGAGTCATTAGCTGTTCAGATTCTTAAGGTTAAATTGTGTCTTTTCATTGTGATCAAAGTGAGAGTTTGGCTCCACCATTGTGTGACTGTAGTGCAGATGCTTACATAGTAGGGATGCACCGAACATTTGGCAACCGAAATTATTCGGCTGAAAATGGCAAAAGCAAAACACATTCGGTGTTCAGTTCCCGGCTATAAACTTGAACCAGAGTGAACGTTTACTGCAGTAACGTTAGTTTAATGTTGGTTTAACATTCAGAATTGAGCTTTTCCTCACCAACAAAACACAGATTCACCAGCACAGTTACAGTTTGGTGCTGAAATGGAAGAAAACAACAAACTACAAGCACAACCTTTACTAAACTACACTTGTTATGATGAAGCCAGAATACAGCCACTTAGCTTTATGTTATTGCTCCGGCGGCTGCAGTGTTAGGGACCGTCTCACAATTACCAGAAGAAATGTGAAGTGTTTCAGTGTCTGTAGGCAATGACACTCACATTAAACACACAAAACATCCATGTGACTTACATCATTCATTTTAGACATTTTCATAATTTAATTAAATAATATTTAATAATTTTATAAAATGAAACTGAAACACCTGTCATTTTAGTGTTTGAGATTTCATGGCTAAATTGGACCAGTCTGGTGACCAATCTTCATTAATGTCACATTGCACCAGTAAGAGTTTACAATTTATTAAATATTAGTAATAATGTAACATACATGCATCTTCATACATATTCATATATTATTGTCTTTGTTTTATATACAAATATAAAAGAATAACCAATTAACCCTCTGAAGTTGGCGCTAAAACTAAACATACCTTGGACACCTTAAAGGGTCTACTTTTCATATATCATATATAGGTTGCACTGAAGTATAGTTTTACATAATTGTGAGAGGAGAATAAATAACCAGAGGCAGATTTTTCAGCGCAAATCGGAGCACGTTGCTTTTTTCTCCCACCTATTGATGTGATCTGCCATTCATATGATGACAACATAGTATTTCCAGACATGCCAGTGGGGGATTAGCAGCCCAGGAATGTGTGAAAACGCTCAATTGGTCTCTATAAACAAAGAGCGCTCACCAGAACAAAGACCTTTCATCTCACACCCATCTCATAAATATTCAATGTAGGAACGAGTGACTCAGTAAAACAGAGTGTCACCTCACATTAGTTAAGCTTTAGAAATAAAACCACGTACAATTTCTAAAAACTGTAATGAACAGTGTGCAGCCAACACTTCTGTTTATTCAGTTCTGAGCTCAAAAGTCTTGGCCAGAAATGTTTAGTGAGTGTTTTTTTCACAATATATCAGCACATCTGAAAATAGGTTTTTGGAAAGTCTAGGTTTAGAGCAGATTTAATCAAAATATAGATTTATGACACTCTTACTGTTTTGCCACTGTTGTTGTTGAGTTTGTTCTGAACAAAACACTTATATGTGTGTAATTTGTAAAACGTTAGGGCATGCCAGACTTCAGAGGGTTAAAATGATGTTAAACCTAATGATGATAAACCTAATGATGATAAACCTAATGTAAAACCAACAGACATTCATTCCTGACTAACTACAGGACTTATTTTGGGAAATAGTTTAGTTACAAATTTTATAATAATTTGTAGAAATGAAGAACCGTGTTCAGTATTTGGCCAAACTTTTATTTCGGTGCATCCCTACTACATAGTGATATGTTGAAGCAGCACCACAGCAACGTAAATAGAACAACACCGCAGCATCAAACTGAACAAGACATTCTTTGGGTTGTAAAACTTAAGTTTGTAGGGCTCTTTGTATGTTGATGGTAAACTGTCGGACTCCCTCACTATGAGAGTAGAGGTCAGGCCGCTGTGATTGAGAGCCTGTCTCAGCCAGCTTGTCTATGGAAAATCTGTTTCTAATACGAGGCCCATCTGCCGAAACCTCTCCCTGGAAGAGAGTTAAGACATGAGTTCTCCTCCTCACTCTGTGCCAAAAGCTTTCTGGATCCAGGCATAATAGTGTGTGCAGGGTGATAGGCTTTGTGTTGCACAGAATCTGAACCTCAGAGAGTGAACTGCACATTAAAAAAAACAATAACTTGCCTTTTCAAGTTTAACTTGCGAGTTACAATGCCATGTTTAGCCAGTTTCCCTCCAAGCTGGCTCAACAAATAGTTCAGAACACCAACTAACTGAGCAATGAGTGTGTTGATGTTGACCTGGTTATTTTCTGTTAGACAAAATAAGTCAAGACTTTCACAAAACCATAAACAGATATAAACACTTTTCATTTGGACTTGAACCTTGTAATGTTGAATTCTCATTTACAATTCCATTTCAGCTTTTTATCTTCCTGGGATACTAGAAGCACACCTGGTAGGTAGTATAACATGAAAACTTTCAGGATTTTCCTTGAATTTTATATTATTGGTCGTCTGTCTTATTCATCCAGCCATTATCTTCTGCATAATTCTGGTCAGTGACTCCCTGGGCACAGGGCAGGGCATTAGTTAAACACACCAGGACACTTTAGAGAACCTAATTTAACTGACCTCCATGTTTTTGGACTGTGGGAGGAAACAGGAGATGCTGGAGGAAACACCCGCAGACACAGGGATGACAGACTCCACCCAGATTGGGACTCGAAAGCAACATCTCAGTGTTTAAAGTTGAACATGCCAACCACCAAAACTTTGCCGAGTGTAATGAGTAAAAGATGGAAGATATGTCTTGTTGGTGCAACATGCTTCCCTTTAGTGTACTGTACAGGAAGCTGTAGATTATTGACAGAGCACCTAACAGTGCTAAGAGCAAACTGCTGTTTTCTGTTTCTGTGTTTCAGGGGTGACGGGCCTTGTTAGCACAGACAGACACAATGCCAGATACACAGACTTCAGCCTGTGGGCCATGAGCAACCTGGAAACTGGACAATACGGGGTAAGCTGGTCTCACTTTTTCACTCCACTCATGAATATTTATGATGATGTGCACTTTTGGCCCAAAAGACTGTCTGATGAGCAGTGTTGTCACCTCGGTGTGCTTGGAAGTGGAAGGATACAATTCACAATGTTTTGTTTAGATTTTTAGACACTTTTTGGACCATTTAACTTCATTTGTAGGCTCTGGAGGACATCAGTTTATAATCTACAGAAGTTTAACATTATTATTGGTTTACTATACACATACATTCTCTGGCCACTTCATGAGGTACACATACCTTGTGTTTACACTCATCCATTTTATCAGCTCAACTAATCGTACAGGTGCACTTAGACACTCTGTGTCTCTGTATACTTCTGTTCATCAGTGATCAGGACCCCCCACAGAGCAGGTGGATCATTCTCCATGACACTGATGTGGTGGTGGTGGTGTGTTAGAGCTGCTGAAGATGTTAAACACTGTGTTCACTCTATCAGGCTCAGCACAGTTTGTGTTGGTCCTCTAGTCCTGACGCTGTTGGCTAGTTGGGCACTATTTTCACTCCAGTAGTGACGCTGAGGTAAACATTAGCAGCTCTGCGGCACCTGATCCACTCTACCATACACTAACACACTTTATTATGTCACTTTAGTACATAATACCTGCTCTTTGGTCTGCTTTCTACCAATTATTGAATTTATTTATAAATTATTTTACTTTTTAATGGGACAAAATGGCATTTATAACTTAATAACACTACTTGCCTGGTTGAACAATGGATATGTTGATAATATGTATAACTATGCTATGACGTAAATGGCAATTACCCAACACAAAACTCTCCAAATAAAGTAAACTGGCTGTCATGTTTTGAACAAAAGTACTTTTAGTTAAATGCAAAAAAATAAACATCAATATAAATCAAATACCAATTCCAGTGCAAACAGATTCTGAAGTAAAGGGTTTATAATTCTAGTTCAACATAAACGTTTTGATATGTCAGCTTAGATGTTTTATAGAATCATCTCGTATTTCTTTTTTCCTCCTATCTGTGATCCAGCATTTTTAGCTGATATCCGCTGTCGGCTATTTTCAGCTGTTATTGATAGCTGTGCTGGGAATTGCATTGGTTCAGTCTCCAGTAATTAGTTACGAAGAGTTTTACATTTGATTTTGTAATGACTACTGACTAGTGTAAAGTGTAAGCAAAACTATAAAAGTCAAAGCAAACCTGTACAAATCGTGTAGAATCCTCACTATTGATGCAGGTGCTCTGTGAGATATGAGGAGAATTAAACATGAGACATAATTAAACAAAAGAGAAGCATTTCAAAGCGTTGTATGCCAGGGGAGGGTTAATATGTGATAGTTTTAATGACTTCACGGCACACATTTCCAATTCAGAGATTTGGCTTTTATCAGACTTGTGCAGTAATTACTGGAACAGAACAGCTTAGAATTTGAGGCCGATCCTGCCAAATGAGACTCAGTTTCTGTTTCAGGTTGCATTAAAGTCATCTTGTATGTATTAATGTTTAATGCGTCTGTAGATTTACTCTGTTACAGCTGAAGGAAAAGCTTTTCGGTGTCAGTAAATAACAATGGAAAGGGTATAAAATATGTTTAGAGCGCTGTAACTCAGGCCACATGTCATTTACTCTGCATTCACAGGAAATTAGACCTTGGACGGAATTGCGCGACATCCCGAGTCATGTGCCGATTTGAAGCGGAATGCTTTGCTTGTCTCTCACCATCTGTCTTAACCAAAAACGTCTGTTCAGCAGCTCAGTGTGAGGGTTCATTCAGAACTGTGTGGATTTTCCTTTTTTAGGAAGTTGTTTTATTCTGGAATTGATTACACAGAATATATACAGAATGAAATAGATTTATATAGTAACGTGTATCTTATGGAGGTTTTCCTGGAGATAAATTGCATTTGAGCTTGTACAGCTAAAAAACATCTGTAACATATTAGAGATGTTGATTGCAGACATTAGTGATTATTTGACTGAACGCTGCTCCTTAGATGGAGAAGAATACCAGCTTTTGTGGAAAAAGAAGAGTAGGTCAAGAATTTTACTTCTCTTTACTGAGTCCCTTTAATACAGTTGTTGCATACAGACTGTCTAACATGAAAGTCGAGTGTGACTTAGTGCACTGTTGACGTAGCTACAGCTTGGACCTTTAATATGTTTAGAGTACTTTAGATTTTGTTTGATTTCATTTACATGTAAAACAATATGTGCATTTTCAAATGTACAGTATACATACCAATGCAAGCTCAGTTTATTTTCTTTAGTTCATCTACATTCATATGATAATGAGATGGTAATTTCAGACATTCATTTGTGGATTACTGGCCATGGAATGTGTGGAATGTGAATCTGAAGAAAGAGCTCTCACCTGAGTGTTCACACCAATCTCAAATATTCAATCTAGGAACCACTGAATGAGTAAAATGCAGCCTCACATCAGTTAAGCTTTAGCAATAAAACCACATACAATTTCTAAAACCTGTAATGACCAGTGTGTAGACAACACCTCTGATTATTCAGTTCTGAGCTCAAAAGTCTTGGCTAGAAATGTTTAGAGTGTTTTTTTCACAATATATCAGCACATCTGAAAATAGGTTTTTGAAAAGTCTAAGTTTAGAGCAGATTTAATCAGAATATAGATTTATGACACTCTTACTGTTTTGACACTGTTGTTGCTGAGTTTGTGCTAAACAAAAGCCTGTGTAACACTTAAATTTATCATTTTAGATGGGTGTAATTTTTAAAAAACATTCAAAACCTGAGTACCTGAGCACCCCACCAGGCACAGGCAGCATCGTCTTGTATGGGCCAGAGAGCATTTACGCTGGATGAGGGACCAGTGGGCCTCAGTGCTGTTCACTGATGAAAGTTGATTCATGCTGAGCAGAAACGATGCCAGCAATGTTGGAGATGTGAAGGAGATGCTGTGCATCAGCCACTGTTGTCACCAGACGAGCCTTTGGTGGTGGTGGTGTTAGTGTGTCTAGTCAATACAGAACTGCACTACACTGTGTGAATGGTACAGTGACGAGCCCATACTACTCTAATAACATCATTAATACAGTCACTGTGCCTCTGCATGAACAACACAGGCGTCATTTCATCTTCATGGATGACAAGGCTCCAGCTCATCAAGGTCACATCATTAGGGAACGGCTGCTGGAGACTGGAGTACCTCAAATGAAGTGACCTGCACTTTCGCCAGACCTGATTCTTATAGAAAACCTATGCATTGTTGTAAATGGAGTTATGTAATGGTTTCATATTCATTCCGTTACCACAGCTCATTAATGCAGAGACACCTGGCAGTTCTTAGGCTAATATGAACACCTGTGATTTCTCATGGCTGTTAGTGCACTCCCAGCACGCATTAAATAACAGAATTCTGATTTAATGAGTAGTGCTGATTGAGAAAGGATTGATTGTAATGTGGCTGGCCTGGTACAAAAAAGGATTCTAATTGTATTCTTTATTAGTTTTGTAAAGAAGCCATATTTGGACTTTCAGTTCACCTCTGATGACGTGTGCTGTTGTTAAACTGTCTTTTACTGTTTATTTTTTTGTTTCCTGATTTGCTTTTAGTGTTTTGTGTCAGATTAGAAATATTGTAGTCATTTGTAGACTTTAATAGCAAATTATTCCTATTAAAAGCTTCTCTTTAGTCAACTCCAGCTTTAGTTATAGATGCCTTGTTTCTCCAGCTAGATGAAAAGATCACATTATGACTGTAACTAATTATAGTTGAGTCTAATTATAGCTATCAAACATATTTTACTGTTTCCTGTTTACATACAATGATCTCCACTTTAGAACTGTGTCTGTAATGAAATGATATAAATGATGGAATCTTCAAGTTATTTGATATTTTACATTAAAAAATGTTATTCGGGCCCTGAGTGGCTCAGCAGGCTAAGGCGATGACACTATGACCAGAGGATTGTGAGTTTGAATCCCGGTCATGCTATTTGCCATTAATAGCTGGGCATAAGAGAGCAAAATTGGCAGTGCTCTCTCTGGGTGGGTAGATGGCGCTCTCACTCTCCCTATCACTCACACATTGCAATGTCCGCTGGCTGAGGCATCTACTGATTGGTCCATTCAAAACTAGAGACCCTGCACTTTCCTCCGAGCGCGTTCGTTCCCCAGTGACGGTGTATCAAACGGAAGTTTGAAAAGAGGTGGTGGCTGCATCACATGTAACAGAGGAGACGTGTGCATGCCTTCAGCCTCCTAGAATCAGGGACAGTGCAAAGTGATAGTGAGAGCCACTAATGGGTTGGGTTAACTGGCGTCTACCTGCCTTGGAAAAGGGAGAAAATTGGGTAAAAAAAAACTTTATTTTTGAATTGTTTGCCTGCACAGTCTTGGTGCCCATCTTTAGTTTTAGATGCCCAACTGCTCCAGTTTGATCTAGATTGTGGTCTCTTATTATTGGGCTACCAAACATATTTTACTTGAAAGGTCTTCATTTTACAGAAATAAAAAAAGCCCAAATAAGTGTTTACTTTGTACATCAGACATGTTTAAGGTTAATGATGTGATGACTGCTGTGTAGACTGTATTCATTTACACTAAATGTTAAATGTACTAAGAGTCTGTCATGCTTAAGACTGAAATAATTGGAAATGAAAGTCTTTTATTTAAAGTGAGGTCATTTAGAGTGTTGAAAGGGAACAGTGCTGTGCATAGACACTTACCTGCAGGTAATAAATCACTGATAAATCATTTTTATCATTTTTATAATGATTGTAATAAATGTAAATTGCTTTTAACACAGTCATATTAGAATATTATGACCACCTTATGCGTTTGCTTTGTAGGCCCAAATGTAACAATTCTTGCTCAGTGGTGATCCGTGACTGTTCATTATAAGAGGGTAACTGGCCCACTGTGGCATGTTGATTGCTCTGTACCACTTGCCTGAATCATTGTTCTCCCTTTGGCACCATTGGCCCGAGGGGCACCACTGTTATGCTGTATGTGAGTGTGTGTTTCTGTCTTTAAACAATCAGAGAAAACATGTTTCATCCATCAGGCCACATTCATAACCATTTCATATCATATCAACGTCTTTTAAGGTAAAGATGCTAAATAAATTGGATGTCTGGTTCCTGCCACCATCATTGTGAGCAGTTATTTACATCTTAAAGGTCAGAGTGATGCTTAGATTTAGCTCAAAAGTTCCCCTGAAACACACCATCTTTAACAGATTGACAGATCAGACTGATTATCTTCTCTTTTTACAGGTTTGCGGCCACTACAACGGCACCAATAAGGAAATTGTGTGGTCAGCTCCAATCCACTGGCGTAAGGGCCCGCCAAATGATGACCCTCGCTGTCTGATCTCATGTGATGGTAAGGACTTGTACGTGCAGTTGGTTACCCTCCCGCTTTGTCCTTAGGGACCCGTGGTCAGTGGGACCTGCTGTCACATAACACAGCTAATGCTCAAACTCTTCATGATTCTTGTTTGGAGTTTTGTTGATGAACAGATGCCATGGCTATAAAAGTGACCATTTTAGAAGCAAGAGTTTTACTTACAGTTACATTTCTAGACAATCAAAGTGCGTTGACATTTGGGACAATCAGTAAAGTCCCCTCCACTAGTATCAGTGTGCAGCATCCTGCTGGATGATCTGACTAAAGAATGTAGGCAAAGATGTGACAATAGACTCCATAAACCATGTGAATGAGATGGCTGTAGTATGACATAATTAGCATATTGAGCAATGCAGTTACAGTATCTTTATTTAGCTTCCCGAACAGTGGCAGACTCAGGCAGGGGCGAAAAAATTACAAAGGGCATATTTTTCCCACTGAAGGGGCACTTCTCTATTAGAGGGGCACCTACCCTGGCACTTCATTATGTACAATTGTAGGAGAACCCTATACAGCACTGCATCACATTTTCTCTACTGAGAAGAGCTCAGTTTAGTACACTGTCTAGTAGGGGTGCAACAGAGGACACTTAATGCACCCTTTTCTATTGGAAAGACAACAAAATAAGTGGACTCATTAAGACAGAATATCAGTCTTGTTCTAGAGGACACACCATCAACATTTATCGCAAAAATGGGCCACTCAGTAATTTTTCCCATGTAAAGGACAGCTAGCAGGGCACCTTTAGCCATTCTAGACAGACGTGTTTTTGACCATAGCTGCACAAAGTGGGTGCCCAGATCAGTTTTATGTTCTACTATATTGTCAAAGGACAGTGATAACACCACCCCTGGATAAATACATGGTGAAACATGAGAACGGCCAATCAAATCACAATACCTACAGGTTTGTATTGTTTATCCAAACAAGTATTACATTCCTGTATTGTTCAGCTCAGTTGCACTGCGGCATAAAGACTATTTTATCTGCCAAACCAGTCCTGTGCAGTACATGATCAGAACTTTGTAGAATCAAGACTTTTTAACATATATTACAAGTGAAATTAAATGTCTTGACCTCAGAATTGAAATCTGAACATATGTGTGTTGTAACAGCTCAGTTTCAGTTTCATTTCTTTCATTTTGTTGTGATACACATATTTAAGCTGATCTTTTGACATTTTGTGCTATTTTGTTCTTTATTATAGTATATATTAAGAGTGAAACTAAAGGTCTGCTTTCATTTTCCAGATCATATCCCTGTCCTTGGAATTGTGGCTGTGGGGTCTGGCCTGGCTCTTATCATTTTTGGAATGTCCAGTTTTCTTATTTACAGGTGGGTTCTGCCTTTTTATTTGTCCTTTTCTCCAGGTTCCTCTATTAACCCTTCAACATCCTCACCATGAATGACGGAACTAAATTATTTTTATTATGGGGGGGGGTTAGGGTTAGGGGGTGTACATAACATAAACAACACAAACTGTACAATAAGATGTTAATTGTGTTCACTTTTTAAACTCACCTGTGTGCTGGTGTAACAGCACTAATATTTTTCAGCATCTGTTCCAGTTTATTCTTGTGGTTTTGCTCTGAAGCTGCTGGTTTACATTCAGACAATGTTGCATATCCTCTAGTGGATGTTGTTTTAGCCTAACATACCTCTACCAAATGGTAGAGATGGCACAATAACATTGTGTTAAATTCAACACCTTAAAAAAGATATAGCAACTCAAATATGCTCTATCAAATGGTTGAGCAGAATGTTAATAAAGGCTGAAAAAGCTGAACATATATAAATATTTTGTGTTTTGCTTTAAACGATGTGTCAAACCCTCTAGCCTTGTTTTTTCCCCAGAGAAAATAAAAGCTCGGTCCATAAAGTCGACATGGTTTCTTGTAAAATCAAAGCGCGCTCAGATCAGGCTGGAATGACACTTTGTGGAAAAAGAAAGTGTCGAAGCTGACTCATGGATTATATAAATGGATTTATGATGAGTGTAGTCTTGTCAACACTGTGAGGTAAATATTGACGTTAGCTCTTCATGGCTACTAGACTAAATATTCCAGTTTCAGTTTCAGTGGCCTTATTCCTGGACTTCTCTCATCACTACCTGGTCTGTATATGTCGCCCTAAAAATGCGATTCAGTGTCTAGCAGCATCCACACACGTCCTCAGGCAAACACTAGACTCTCATTTCTCATTACTAATAATAAAAAATCATAAACGTATACACCATTGTGCCATAACATTAAAACCACTTTCTTTACAGACTATAGTCCATCTGTTTCTCTGTATACATTGTTAGCCTCCTTTCACCCTGTTCTTTAATGATCAGGACCCCACTGGACCACCACAGGTCAATCATTTTCAGCACTGACACTGATGTGGTGGTGGTGTGTTGTGCTACACTGTCCACTCTATTAGACACACCTACCATGTTGGTCCACCTTGTAGATGTAAAGTCAGACAGCAGCTCATCTAGTCCATCATTGGTGGTCACATAGGACACAATTGGCTGGATAGTTTAGGTTGATGCACTACTCTCAGTCTAAGTGACACTGTACCAGTGCAACACAAACTTACATGTCATAGTCACACAAATAATACCTGCTCTGTGATGGTCTTAACCGTTAACGAGCTGCAGAACAGAGTCATGCACCTGTATGACCAGTCTAGCTAAAATGGACAATGAGTGTAGATACAAAGAGGTCATTTTAATGTTTTGGCTGATTGCTGTATAGCGTGTTTCATATACCCAAGGTTGCTTTACAAATGCATGCAAAAGAGAGAGTGAGAGTATTCAGAGAAAAGTTTTAAGC
>BRDA01014332.1:69329-86829 GCA_036984385.1 Crenuchus spilurus | reverse complement strand
CTGTCATTTTACAGAGAAATTACTGTATGTGGTTGTTTATTCTAATGTATGGATCCAGTAAAGAGATTAAAAAAAAAGCCCTGACAATTTACAGCATTTTAGTAGATCAGAATGGCAGTCATGTTACATTTGTAGTTGAATGTAGTGTTAGGAGTCTTGCCCAAGAACCATAGCCAAGGATTAGCCCAGTGAACATTTTAAGACGTGAGGCTATAGACTTGTAGTGTGACTGTTTTACAACCCGGGGCTAATGAAAAAAGACCCATGGCTGTTGCCCTGTAACCTGGGACGAGTTACACCCCTGTCAAGGACTCTTACTGGTATACTGTGCTGTACTTACACAGGGTGGGGATTGAGCCCCAGTCTGTCATGTACAGTAACCATTACACTATACCAACAGTGTCACAGGAATCCTAATTTGCATACACAGAACACTTGCAGCTATTACAGCAGATTTGTTTTGCTTCCCTTTTTAACATTTATGCATTTTTTTGTGCTTTGGTCATTCATGCTGTGTCTCTTCTTCTTTCCAGAGGGGCTCTAGCTACGGCTCCTTGATATCGGCGCATGGCAAACATCAGCTGTTTGCAAAAACAGGCTATTTTAAGGTAAAGCTGAGTTCTTCTGACATTTTCCCTACCTCCGCTCTCCCACACACCCACACACATGTAGATTCACTGGAGGGAGAGAGAGAGCGAGCGAGAGAGAAAGAAAGAAAGAGTGGGCGCTCTGACTTCTCTCAGTGTGTTACTCTAAGATCAGAATGCATTGCACCCTTGTGTCTCGGCGCGGCTGCCTACTTTGCCTCGTTTGTTGTGCTAGATTAATTGGATCACAGATGTCAATATACCAGCAATACTTGGCGGCAGCGAGGAGCCCTGCCAGGTGCATGCTTTTACTCTCCTCAGCAGTTTGAGTCGATTTCAGAGTCATTAGCATTGCTGTTTGTGTTGTTTAAACCACAAAACTGTTTGTCTGTTGTTTGAACCTGACAGCTTTTGGGATAACATATTATATCGTACTTTAAAAGGGATTTATACAATGTAAAAAACAGCATATACTTCACCACACCCTCCTGATTACAGATCTCACAGAGGCTGAATGTCCTGAAACAGATGAATATTTCTGCTCACTTGTTTGTCAGGCAGAAAAACAGTTTGATTGTAGAATAGCCCTACTTTTAAAAGGTTAAAAGTATGGTAATGACTGTTCATGTACTTTTATGGACAGGTCTCTATTCACACTCTTATTTCAGCCTCAAAGGAGTCTTATTTATTTATTTATTTTTCTTTAGTATACTGTCAGTGAACAATAGCAAGCAAAATATGCAATAGCCAAAAAGCTGCATGATATGAGCAAAATTTATATTGGGATATACCAAGTTTTCATTATTTTATTATTTATTTCACTATATAACTAAACACAAAAAGTGAAAGTTAAACAGCAGCAAATGTTAATAATTTTTCAAATAAAATAAAAATGTACTGATGAATTATATATGAATTATAGCAGATTTAGATTTTCTTTATGCCTTCTTTACAGCTGCTTTTTATGAACCTTTTAATACTGTGGGCTTAGTGCACACTTGAAACACACTAGCACATTATCAATTTCCTATCATTAATAACATTATTTCCTCTCATTATGTGGGACAAAACAGCATTTTAAATCCTAAAACAAAAAAATACTTCCTATATTTATAAGAAATATTGCTTCAGTTATCATTTGCATCAGTTATCATCAGACACTTCAAAGCGTGATTCAGAGCAGGCACTTTATGACAAAACACACACACACACACACACACAAAAATTACAATTAATCATGTGTCCTACTACAGTGGACTTATGTAATGGAAATTTATGAATACATACTGTATATAAGCATGTTGTTGAAGATCTCATGGACAAGCCAGAAAGCTATTGGAAAAATGCTTTGTGAATAGATGTGACCAAAATAGATATCTTTGGTTTAAATAAAATCCTCATTCCATCTGTGAAACACGGTGGTGGTAGTATCATGGTTTGGGCCTGCTTTCCTGCATCTGGGTCTGCTGCATATATATATATATATAAACTGGAAGATGTTATGGGTAAAATAAAGAGATTCTAAAAACATTTTTATTCAGCATGTATAAACACAAAAAGTGCATAAGATACAGCTTGCATTGGCCAAAATTGTTATGAACTGTAATATAACTGAATTTTGAGCAAATTCTATAATAAGTCTGATAATTTCCTAAATCACTACTTAAATGTACAATTATTTAAAAAATTACATATTAAATTCAATTGTTCTGAGATAAATGATTTAGGTCTATTTATGTACTTCTTTTAGCTGTATGTGTTAGCAGTGCTTGTTTTGGTTCTTCAGTCGGCTTTCGTTTGAAGCAGCTAAACACTATCACATGTATTTCTTCTCACAGGGCAACCTGGTAGCAATCAAACATGTGAATAAGAAGAGGATCGAGCTGACCAGACAAGTGCTGTTTGAACTGAAGCATGTAAGACAAGACATTTGCTTATAAAGTGTGTGTGTGTCATGGGGGACTGTATGGGAACATCCATGTGTGTATTTGTGTGTGATGGCCAAAAAAGGGTTTCATGTGTGTTGTACGTGTGTTAGGCCGCATTTTATGACCTCATTCAGTAACCTTACTGCCCTGGTGGTAAAAACACATCCCCCTTCACACACACACATTCTGAGGTGGGGGTGGGGTGGCAACATGAGGCCACGGAAAAGGGGGGAGTGTCATTAGATTTTTACAAGGTGTTTCAAAGAGGGCCCTCTACCTTCACAGCTAAAATATGTCCAGCAGTCCTTATGAAAGGGTCGGAAAAATAGACTTAAACCAGAAATAACACAAGCAAGCCAATTCCCAAATCATCTGCTCCAGAGACGGCAATCGACTTCAACAACTCTGCTTGCAAAATCCCAGCAAGAACAAACTAGATAAAATTTGCAAAACATCTGACCCTCTCAACTGGGCATCTGATCCAGACTCCATTTTTTTAAAAAGATCTGTAATAATGAATCAAAAGTCATAATATACTGTATTCTGGTGTGTCTGCAATGCAAATGAATGTAGATATACACAGTCATATCAGAACACTATGATCACCCGTGGGTTGACCCAGGACTTCACAGATGCCATGTGAGAGGGTTTACTGAAAGTATAAATAAGTGAGCACCAGTCAGTTGTAGTAGAGTGTAAAACCATTATGGACAAACAACATAATGTGATGATGTTCAGAAGGACAGGATTATAGTGTACCCTATGAATCATGGCAGAGGAAGTTTCTCAGAAGCCACTAACTTTGTGAGATGTTCTAGAGCTGCTGTAGTGAAGGTGCACTGAGTAACACTGAGAAGGTGTTACTCTGACATCTTGTACATTGAGTGACTCACAATGACATAACGGTGCCCACTGATGCCAGAGGGGATTGATGACTCCAGTAAGTGGTACAGAGTAATAGACACTAGGGTGTCTACGTATTTTAAGTCTGTCTGTGCTAAACATGCACAATACTATGTAATATATCAAATATTTTGGGGGAAATAAGCTTCCTGGTTCATTCTCTCTCTCTTCAGTGGCGACAGAAATATCAGCCAGTCAGAGAATCAGCAGCCAATCACTGGCCTGCTGACGCAAGATACAACATAAGTCCTCCAATCTGTTGCCTTCATTTCTGGCCCCCAGCAGAGTGGGTCAGTAATGAAGTAGGAATGTCTGACGTTATTGATGTAATACATGTGTCTAAATTATGCTAATATTTAGTCTTAATAGTGTTTTAGCAGTGCCCTTGCATGTGTTCTCTCTTTGCCATGCACATTTTATAAATGTATTCTTAGCTTGAACATTAACTCCAAACTACTAGAGAACCAGTATCTGTAATCATTTAATGTATTTCATTCTGTCGTCTGGTTGCTATCTCCAGTACTGACCTCTAGAATAGCATGTGTCTCAGAATGACTTAGCTATTGAAAAACTGCTGTAATTCCCCTTTAAAGCAGACAGTGAGCAGCCTCACATAGCAGCTTATTTGAAGCCCAGCTTTGTTTGGACAGCCTCCAGTCTGAGGAAAAGAGGCCAAAGAAGGAACCAGCTAACTGCTAGTGCTTTTACGGTGGAGAAGAGTCAGCCTGGATGCTACAGACAGCCAAGTTGAGTTTCTGGCCTGGACTCTTGATAGGCTCCGCCCAGATGGCCAAGGGAACAATGAGAAACCTGCCAATAGAAACGTAACTTCTTCTTTTTCACTGCTTTTGTGCCGCTCACTCTCCTCAGCAGAGGACATGTTATGTAGGTTAAAGGGTACACTAACCAGAGTTAGCCTTGGGACCTGGCGCCTTTTGAGAATTAGCGTAGGATGGTTTATGAGTTGCTTGTGCTGAGGAGGTGAGCAAATTGAAGAGGATGTTTGAATATTGAAAGAAACTCATAAAAGCAGATTCATTGTAATTTCTCAGATTTGTCATAATTTAAGTCAAGCTCTGTGCTGTCAGCTCTCACCAAGCAGTCAGGTTATGTTTGTGTAGAATCATTATTATGACCATCACAGATTTGTACTCATTCTGTTGACTGTAGATGAGGGATGTCCAGTTCAACCATCTGACCAGATTTGTTGGCGCCTGTATTGATCCACCAAACATCTGCATTGTGACTGAGTATTGTCCTAGAGGTAGTCTTCAGGTAAACACTTCCATTCTTTCTGTTGGACGAATGCCTTGTTAGGTTTTGGATATTTCTTATAGAAATAAATGTGATATATTCATCATGAGGCACTAGAATAGATGCTGCAAGAAGAGCATAATGTTTAAAGTCTTTGTTACCAAATCCTGTTTAAATCTTCTTTTAAATGTTTTTTAAGAGTTTGACATCTTTATAGGTAATTATGTAATGCATGACCGTTTCTGGGAACTGCTTGGAGACTCTAGGCATTGGCTGTCTTACTGCTGTTGGCTAATGGTTTGCATTATATTTGAGTCTGTTTAACTAATAATTTTTACTTAAATACATTTTTTTCTCTGTGATAGCTGCAGCCTTTTCTGAAACAGAGAAACAAGCTAAATTGAGCGTCTATGGTCAGGAAGTTTCAGTGTTGATTTCTGGTTTGTTCTTAAAGGACATTCTGGAAAACGAGAGCATCAACTTGGACTGGATGTTCCGATTCTCTCTGATCAACGACATTGTGAAGGTGAGTGAGACTGCAGCTTGCCAAGCGATTGGAGTGAAAGCGTAAGAACTGTAACACCATGTACGTCACATGAGAGGCCGCATGAATAGCCCAAAAGTGCCCTACAGTCTTGTAAACAGCTAGGCACACCTTTAATGGTGAATGACATGCGGTGTTGCTTTGGCCGTTTCCTCCGTCCCCATTAGTGAAAAGAAAAGAGACATCAATCAGAGCCAGCATGACGGTGCTTTTGGAACAGAAGTTAAAAAAAAAATAATTCTTCTCCCAGTATGCCCGTTTTTTTTTTTTATCAAAACCAATCTTGTGTTCTTTTTCAACGTCAAGCCAAAGTACACAAAAGCTCAGAGCTTTCACTGAACACTAGTCTGCCATTACATTAAAGTGAAATGTCTCTTAAGCTAAAGAAACTTCCAGTCCTTTTCAGGAGGGACAAATGGGCAGAAAATAAATAACATAGTGCTCTTCTCCATAAGAAGACTCATTACTAAGTGCTGATGACAGAATCACCTTGAAAAGATGGACCAGCATTTGCATGAAAGCTTTTTTCATCATGAAGTTTTACTTCTTTTCTGTCTTATCTTCCATTAGCATTTTCAAGGCCAACCATTCAGCCATTTAGACCTGTAATATTCTCACTGCCTTCAGTTTGCATACATTCAGATGTTTAATTTCAAGCAGAGCATCGCTGTGATTCAGCCTCATGGCAACTGCAGATGAGCCTTTTTGTTTCAGAGCTGTTCTTGTGAAAACGTTAAATGGCTTATTAAATGTGCATTTTTAATGTATTCCTGAATTATTGTGTGTTCTGCTACATTTGGCTCATAAAATGTGGGTAAACTCATAACACACAGCTCTGTGCCTGTGCTGCCAGGGAATGAACTATCTGCACAACAGCTACATCGGCTCCCATGGAAATCTGAAGTCATCAAACTGTGTGGTGGACAGCCGCTTTGTACTGAAAATTACAGATTACGGTCTGGCAAGCTTTCGGTCATCGTGCGAAAATGAAGACTCGCATGAACTCTATGCAAGTAAGAATATGTATAAGAATATATGACAACATATGTTACGTAATTGATGGTAATTATCAGACTCGATCCAGTGGTTGGATCACCTGTCAGGTAATGAGAGTTTTTACTGAACTGAGAAGATCTGCTTTTAGTCACAGTGCACCAGTGAGCTGGAACTCACTACAGGAAACACTAAAGTGGACCCGGGGGACCCGTCACAATATCTTGCATCACGGGACTAAATGTTATTGTTTTTGGCAGGAGTGGACAGTCATTCAGTCCAGACAATGTGGGAGCAGGACCACATATACATGTAGAAAAATCTTGCTAATTAATAAATAGTCTAGAAAATGATAATCATGCAATGATTACCTGCATAATGAACATAAAACAGCTAATCAGTCAGTAAGAAAGTTATAAACTCATTCTAAATATTGGAAACATCACGTTAACATGAAGTGATGTGCGTCATTGTGCTACAGACATGATGGAGCCTGTAGACGCTCAGCCAGTACACACACACACATACACACGGGGCAATTTCAGCATCTCCAGTTCACTTGACAGCATGTGTTTGTATTGTTTATATGTAAATAAATTTCAAGCACTCTGTATAATTAATTTGATTTATATTTGGACTGTGGGCGGGAGCAGCGGACGGGTATGTGCCAGGAAGGGGGCGGGACAAATGCAGCTGAATTTTGGCAGGAGCGGGTTTAAAACATTAGTCCCGCGCAGACCTCTACACTAAAACTCAGCTTGCTGGTGTCACTCTGTCATTTTACACTTTTAATTACTGACCACCTCCACTCTGCCTAAAACTGTTTTACTTTATTTTTACTACTTCTTTATTTTTTTCTTTATTTTAATTAAAAATATATCATTTGTTTATTTAAGATTATTCATATTCTTATTTATTTATTATTTGTATTAGAAAATTTTATTATATAATTTTTAGTTCTAATTTTAATGCAAAATTTTGTTTACCTCATTTTAGTTTTTTTCTTTGTTCTTATCCTTCTTTTAATTTAACTGTCCTTTCTATTAACTTTTACATTTTAGTTACAGTTTATGTTACAGCTATTATCTCTATTTTTTATGTATTTCTATTATTCGTGTTTGTTTTATTTTTTTATAATTAAATTTACTTATTGTTTGACTTTTAACTTACCAGTCCCTTTCTCTGTATCAGTTCAGCTTAAATGAGGGTCAACTTCAATGTACTATGAGGTTAAATAAAGGGTAATTGATTAATTTATTGATTGAAGAAAACATTATGTATGTATTTTAAATATTTATATTTACATATAAATATGTATTTTGTGAAACTCACTGAGCAATTCAGAAATGCTTTTAATTACATCACTGTGTGAAATAATTCACTTTTTCATTGTTGGACGAGGGTAGACTTTCAGAAGAAGCTGAAAGAAATAAAACATGATCTTCTGTTAATATTTTTTTATGTCTCAGGAAAGCTTTGGACGGCTCCAGAAATATTGATATACGACAGGCCTCCACCACCGGGAACACAGAAGGGAGACGTGTACAGTTTCGGTATCATTCTTCAGGAGATCGCCTTGAGGAACGGGCCGTTCTATGTGGATGGCATGGATCTAAGCCCAAAAGGTGTGAAATATTTATAATTCAACATCTTTTAACAGTACTGAGTGAATAAGAGTCTGTTTTATCTTTTACAGTACTGCTTAACACATAGCATATTTTAGTGACCCTCAAGTTGTCCAAACACTCAATGTCCAAACACTCACAATCCCAGGAACACACTGCCTCAGCCTTGCTTTAGCTCAGGGATGTGAAACTCCAGACCTGGAGGGTCGGTATTCAGCACAGTTTGGTGATTTCTCTCCTCTGACACTACAATTAAACCTGCTGAGCTGAATCAGGTGTGTTTGATCAGGAAGATCACTAAACTGTGCAGGAATCCGGTCCAGGACTGGAGTTTCACACCCTCATTTAGAGTTCAAGTTATTATTGTCATTTCAGCTGTATACAGTACAGTACATGTTGAAGCAGTTGGGACGATATGCAAACTGCAGTGGGTCCATTGAAGGGGGCAGCAGGGTTTGATGTGTCTCTTGACGAGCCTCTTGAAGAGCTACATGATGATGGGCAGGAGTGTGATGGGACATTAGTCATTAAGGCAATACTCTGATGACTTCTGTGGCACTGGCACGTTTTCCTCACATCCGCTGTGGTTAGACAAAGCACCTGGTCTTTGGAAGGAGGTAAGGTGTTCCTCACCACCATCAAGGGAGGTATCACCACCACCAAGGGAGGTATCGCTGTCACAGGCAGGTGTAGTAGTCCTGTAGTTGATGGTCTAAGTACCCTGGCTCATGCGGCATGCGTCACCACTGTTCTGGAAGTGACTGTTGATGTTCTGGCCATGTGCTCGCTTTGCTTCTCTAATGGCCTGGGACAGTTTGGCCCTCGCTGTACTTGGGCAGTCTTGTTACTTGATTTGAAGGCAGAGTCTCAGGCTCCCAGCAGTGCATGCACCTCTGCAGTTATCCACTGCTTCTTGTTATGCCATGTGATGATGGTCTTGGTGACAGTGACATCATCAATATACTTGCTGATATAGCAGGTCACTGATAAGTCCAAGTTGGTGAAGTTAACATGTCCCAATCAGTGTGTTCAAAACAGTGCAGAAGAGCAGAGACGGCTCCTGCTGGCCATGTTTTCACCTGTTTTAGAATCGGTCTTGAGCATCTGATGAGTAGCATAACAGAGCATTAGTAGGAGTATCAGTCCTGCTATTTAATGTCAGAAATGGCACAATGTTTCTGATGCCCTCAGATCAAACCTGCATAAAGATGTAACCTGAGTTATGTTTTTGTTCTGTGCTGCAGAGATAATCCAGAAGGTCCGGAACGGCCAGAAACCCTATTTTCGGCCCACGACAGACAACACCCGGCACTGTGAGGAGCTGACCATTCTAATGGAGGGCTGCTGGGCCGAGGACCCCACAGAGCGCCCAGACTTTGGCCATATCAAGATCTTTGTGTCTAAACTCAACAAGTGAGTCCTACTAATTAATGCATATGCTGGTTGGGCTTAACTACCAGCGATGGTTGCAGTCATGTCCTTTTGGGAATCTACTACGTATAAAACCCCTGATTTGATATTAAAAGAATTTAATGTATACAATCTGATTTGGAGTCTGGAACTGATGGAGAAGATTAATTAAATGTTTTGTTTCCTAAACTTTTTGCTATACATGACATAAAACTGATAACATTAGAATTACATTATCACCTATCTGTGGCATCTACATATGGTGCTTTGGAGACATTTGGCAAAATGGCTGAGCTTCTTAAAAGCTCTCAGATTCTTAAATGTCATTAAACTTCAGTTGAATTTTACTGCTTAGTCATGGTTAGTAATGGTTTTACAGCTAAATGCATTTAATGTGCACTCTACACTTATTTACTGTACTGTGACGTCTTTTTGACGTATATTACCAATTTGTCCGTCCAGAATGCATCAGAACTTTTGTGGCAGAAGAAGGAAATTAACAGAAAGATTAAAAAGAAAATTAAAGGCCAAGTTATTATTAGTTCAAGTATTAGACTTAAACTACGTGTTAAGATACTATACTGCTTGTTATTTAATGAGATATGAACACACAAGAGCTTGCCTGGGATATCTCTCTCTAAATAGGGGTCTCTCAGATATTAACACTTTAAGCTGACATGTCACTGATAAAAGACTTCCTAAGCAAGAGTAATAACCTCATAAATCCACTTAGCGCTGTGTGAATTTTTTCAGTTATTTTAAAAAGGCTCCTTAATGCACAGCCTATAGAATTACATCCTGTAGATGTGGTGATGGATGACCTTGTACTATTTTTGGTTTGCAGGGTTCTGCTGGTATAAAGGGACAACACATATTTTTGTCTGTGGTTTTTAATCACTGAGGTGTTCTTGTAAACAAGTAATGGTCATTTGAAGTACATTTTAAATGAATAAAGAAACAAAATGTTAAAAAGCAGCAAAAACAGTCAATGGGAGTTTTTGTGATGTCACAAAAATACACGAACCAGCCACTACATTAAAACCACCTCTATTTGTCTCTAGTCAGTGTTCATTTTGTCAGCTCCACTGACCATACTGATGTAGTTTAGCTTCACTCACATGCAAAACACACTAACACACCACCACCACATCAGTAATAATAGATGCTCTGTGGGGGTCCTGAGCACTGAAGAACAGGATGAAAGGAGGATAATAAAGTACACAGAGACACAGATGGACTACAGTGCACCTGTATGCACCTCATTAGTGCTGACAGTGAGTGAGTATATGAGGATGTGATTTTAAGGAAGAGGCAAGAAAACATCCCCTTTAAACGACTGGAGGTTTGACCTCATGTAGTTTAGTTTGAGGTAAGTGACCTGCTTTTCACCATCAGTGCTGGTGATGAGGATAAGAAGCTGGTCTGTTATGGCTGAAATCTCAGAAAGCAGGTTTCACAGGCTTGTACTTTTGTAATGGTGCATGTAGGTGTGCGAGCTCTGACCCAGAATAGATCTGAATGATTCAGTGCTGCAAGTCAGAGCACTATCTGATGATGATTCAACCAATATGTCCCGCTTTGTTTCTGAATGTTATACGTCAAGTCTTCAAACGCCCATGTTGAGAGGAAACACAGAGGTCTTGGTTGCTACACACAGGAGAGGTACTGTGTCCTCCATTAGTGGCCGTTAATCAGCCGACTCTCTCAAATTCAACACAATGACTCTCAATCATGCTAAGGAGGAGAAATCAACTCCTGAATCCTTGATCGTGGTTCATCGTCCATGTGAATGCTTAATTTTCCTACATTTCTGTTATAATATGATGCATATAGTCTGTGTGTCACATGATTCACTTAAATGAATACAATGAATCTATGCCAGTTTGGATTGTATGTTTCTTTAAAAAATATATATATTATATATAGACATGCACATAAGCCATCTATAGTCATATGTAACCACTAAACTATTGGTTTTCCATCCAGTCATGTACTTACATTTGTATCCAAACTTTTGCAAGCTATTTTAGGTATTTGAAAGGCTTTGCATGGCTTCATTTTGTTCTGATAAGTCCATGTTCAAAGTTTTTGCCTTTAAAAAAGCTGTGTGATGGTACTTACCAGACAACTTGGTTACTAATCAGTAGTGACAGTCATGATTTGCAGGCTTATCATCTCCTCTGAGCCATTTCTGATCACTCTTTGTATCTGTGGCAGAGAAGGGAGCACCAGCATCCTCAATAATCTGCTGTCCAGAATGGAGCAGTACGCTAACAACCTGGAGAACCTGGTGGAGGAACGCACACAGGCCTACCTGGAGGAGAAGAGGAGAGCAGAAAATCTACTTTATCAAATTTTGCCGCAGTAAGACTGATTTTCATGATCATATTTAAACCCGGGAAAAAATTGCTCATAGCATGAAATCCTTAACCCATAAGAACCCAGACCCAGTTTTCATGAGAGCATGGTAACTAAGCATACAAAAATAGACTAAGTGCACCACATGGAATAGATTTCAGATTTTTATTTTAAATTTTACCTGTTCTTATAAAGAACTGTAATGTTTGGGCACTTTTGGCAAATAGATATTAAAAAAAAAAAAAAGACCTTGTGAAGCGTTTGTGACAATTATGTCACCATGGGCTCTTAAGGGTTAAAGTTAGACACCAGAACATACACTGCCACTCAAATGTTTGGGGTCACCCTGAATTGTCCATTACAACACACACTTTATTTCAGAAAAAAAATCTTGTTTTCTAGCCATTTCAAAACCAATAAACTCCACAAATGCGTCTCCACATTCTCAGCCTTCTTTGACAGAAGGTGAGGTAGGACAGTCACTTTTTAGTTCAGTTTTAGTGTCTCTTACAAGTTGTTGACAGTGAGTTTATAGGGTTTAGTACAGCTGTTCACTCTGTGGCAGAATTTAAGTGCAAATGTTACAAAAAAGATCTCTTGTGACATAAGAATATCATGAATAAGACATATTAGTCAATAAACAAACTCAATAAATACTCTTTACATAAGAATATTTGCCCATTAACCCCCTGGAATTGGTGGTCCCGCCAGCGGAATATTTTTACTATGAAATAGCAAAGACACATATAACTACAAGATTTTCAAATATATGTAGGTTGAATCTAAATATATTTTTAGATATTTGTGAGAGGAGCTTAAATAAGCAGAGACATATTTTTCAGTGCTAGTTAGACAGCTGCGCTTTATTTTTCGCCCACTTGCGATCTGTCATTCATATGATAATGACATGGTAATTCCGGACCATCATTTGACCATCACAACCATGCCCATGCCCATTCTTGACTTCACTTCACTGGCACAGTCTGCAGTCTTTGTTACTCTGCATCCCAAATACGTGATAGAGTCTACTTGCTCTAAACATCTTCCTTCGACTGTGATCTTCAGTATATCTTCAGTGTTCGTCATCACGTTTGTTTTAGCTGCACTGATCTGCATATTATATTCATTCTCAGCTTTCTCAGTGCGACTCGCCAGCTCCTCTAGTTGTTCTTTTGATGTATCCAATAAGACAATGTCATCACCGTATCTGAGACTGTTAATAGTTCTTCCACCAATCCTGAATCTTCTCATAAATCCCTGTAGTGCTTTCCTCATCACTTGTTCTCCTAAGATGTTGAATAGTTACATCCTTGTTGGACTCATTTTCTGACGCTGAACCATACTGCCCTGTGATTGGCTGTCCTGACGCCTGTACACTGCTGACTACATGTGTGAGGGGAAACCCATCTCCTGCATGGTTATCCACAGTTGGTCATGTTGTACCATGTTGAATGCCTTTCGAATCATGTACAGCTCTGTTTATCATTCTGAACACATCTAAAATCTCTTTTATTCTTACAACGTGGATAAAATCTCTTAATAGAAGCTTAAAAGAATCATTTTGCTCATTATAGTGTGTAGAACCCATTTAATAAAAACAGTGATTATTTTGAACCCTAGTGTACCATTACAGTCATGATGAATGACAGCTCAGTAAATCCTCCAGCAGACATGCACACATGATTTACATTATTTTTTATTTATTTTCATTGGTAAATTATTTACAGATATTTTATTTATTATTTATCCATGTCTAAAAATAGCAAAGTGTTTTGCAATTGTCTTCTGCTTTAGCCATAATGATGTAAACACAGAGGATGTTTAAACTAGCAAAAACAAAAACAAAAAAAAACAAGCAAAGCAGTTGCTGAGAACTGTGGGAACAGTGTTATAAGTGTTTTTGGAGAGGAGGAGAGAAGGAAATCCACATCTCTCTCTCTCTCTCTCTCTCTCTCTCTCTCTCTCTCTCTCTCTCTCTATCACTAATTAATCACTTTCCTTTGTGTAATGGTTTTCTGTTCTCATATCAGGAAAAGCCTGAGAACAGGAGTTGACTTTGGCTCTCATAGTGCAGTTTCATAGTTTATTAGGAACATGTACTTACTTTAACATTGTAATAATAATAATAATAATAGGTTACTCTTATATAGCTCATTTCACAAACCCAAGTACGCTTTACAGTCAGGGACAAATAAAAAAAAATCTTTTTAGCTGAGATTTGGAAATAAACAGAGAGGAGGAGTGAGTAGAGGAAGGTAAAGTGTTTCAGAGAGTAGGAACTGCCACACTAAAGGACCTGCGACCAGCAGAGGACAGTCTGAAGTGAGGAACAGCGAACAGGCCAGACTCAGAAGACCATAAATGGGGTGGAGGAACAATTCTACCATAAAAACTCAGAAGAGGATATTAGAGGAGAGGTTAATTATTAGGGTCTTTGGCATAGGCCCAGGTCTGCAGCATTCAGTCTAGAGCAGATACTGCTGGACAAATGGACTGCAGAGGCAGAGCCACTCCCTGGGCAACAGGACTGGGGCCAACCTGGTGGTGGTGGTGGGGAGGAGGAAGGAGGATGATGGAGGCAAATTGCTTCCTTTTAAAGATGAGTAGTAATGCGTGATTGACCAGGAAGCTGAATGAATGGGTGCTGTAGTACTGGCTTAGGTAAACACTGATGAGTGCTGAAGCTTTAAGTTTTTATTGCAGAACTTCCGCTTCTATGTATGGATGTATATGTATATGGATGAGCCATGTAAGGCCGTGAAGGTCAACAGTTAAAGTTTACAGTTGATGTGTTTAGTGATAGGGAGCCGGTGTAACTGGTGCAGAACAGGTGATATGAGCAGATTTATTTGTGCATATTAAGACTCTGGCAGCAGAATTTTGGATGTATTAAAGAGGTCAAAGGGTTTTTGAAGGCAAACCATAGAAAATGAAATTTGAATAATCTAATTGTGAAGTGATGAAGGCATAGACCTCAACTCAGATAGCAGAGGGTGGAGCCTACCAATATTGTGGAGATGAAAGGATGCAATTTTGGTCACCTATTTAACATGAGAGGTAAAACTAAGACATGGGTCAATTATATTACCCAGTTTTGCTCAGGGGCAGAAGAGGTAACTGGGTATCATGAACAGTGATTGTGTAGTCTGAATAAGAAGTGCTGGCAGATTTGAGACAGTCAAGATGTATGAAGTACACCCAGCATCTAGGTGCATTCTGTAGCTTTTCCATCACTGACTGCAGCACAGCTTGCAGCCTCTTTGTGCTTCACACACCATTGGAAAGGGATCTCCAGTGCCCACATTTTATTTGGGTAGTGGAGCCTTTTCACTACAGCTGTGTTTAAACCCTGACTGCTATACAGCAGTGTCATAGTCTTCAGCCATTAGACTCTTCCATACATTCAGTACACTGAAGGCTTCTGTACTTGCTGCTGCATGTTACTGGTGCATCTCAAAAAAGTAGACTATCATGAAAAGTTAAAAAAGGCTTGAAATGTCACTTTACATGTAATCAGTATAAATATGACATATTGAACACAAACCTTTTCACAGTATTAGTTTTTGGAGATGCACTAGTGTAGCTGTTACTTCAGTCTCAGTGCTCCAGAATCTGGACCTGTGCCTGGGCTTGTGTAGCTATGCAGTTATTTTCCAGTTCAGCTCTTTGAATTTCTTTCATTTTTGTACCCACAGTTCAGTGGCAGAGCAGCTGAAGAGAGGTGAGACAGTTCAGGCTGAAGCTTTTGACAGTGTCACAATCTACTTCAGTGATATAGTGGGCTTCACCTCCATGTCTGCTGAAAGCACACCGTTACAGGTATGTACTCCACATTCACCCATCACCATAAATTGTTGTTCTGTGTTGTTTGCAGTGGTAATAATGATCGCATTCATTGCTGCTTAGTATGAAAACATTATTCAGTTTACTTTAGATCACATTTTTATGGTGAGTTTTTGGTCAGTAGGGAGAGTTTTTTTTTTTAATCAATGGGCAAATACTTTACTGTCATATGGAAACACATGTACATGCGTGACTACATGCATAGCCATAAAGTTGTTCTACAAAATGACCAAAATAAAAATATTGTGTATATATGTATGTAAATATATCATGTGCAGTAGAATCTCAGTTATCATACAGTTCAGTTATCGTCATTTGGGGGGGGTGTCCCAGTTATCGTTCATCTGCCCAGTTTTCGTCAGTGTGCCCACGTGACTCGCCGCTTATTTTAATCCTAATTTGAATCTGGTTTTGTGTCTTGTTGTTTGTGTGGTTTTGTTTCTCTTTGTTTCTCTTTGTTTCTCAAAACAAACTAAAACACATCATATTAAAGTGACAGTGTGCAGCACTACAGTCTGAAAACAGGTGTGAAAACAAGTACCAGCCAAAAATGGGTGTATAAAACAAAAGCTTCCTGATGGACCACACCAGCCTAAAACTGAGTGAAAACCTATGAGAGTGATGTTAAATGTTTATTTATCCATTTCATTAGTCCTTTGTATTTATTTCTCATTGTTTCTGTATGTAAAACTATAGGTATTCTATATAAAATGTA
This sequence comes from Crenuchus spilurus, assembly GCA_036984385.1. Lineage (NCBI taxonomy): Eukaryota > Metazoa > Chordata > Actinopteri > Characiformes > Crenuchidae > Crenuchus > Crenuchus spilurus. Next base: position 70,669 of record BRDA01014332.1, on the reverse strand, counting down.
TTTTGTTAATATTTTGTCTTCAACAGATTAACTGGATTTACATTATTTCTTATAGGAAATATTGCTTCAGTTATCATTTGCTTCATTTATTATCAGACACTTCAAAGCAGATTTAGAGCAGGCACTTTATGACAAAAAACAGAGGTTCCACTGTACGTACACACACACAAATTGCAATTAATCGTGTGTCCAACTACAGAGGACTTATGTAATGGAAATGTATGAATACATACTGTATATATGCATTTTGCTGAAGATCTCATGGACAAGCCAGAAAGCTATTGGAAAAATGCTTTGTGAATAGATGTGACCAAAATAGATATTTTTGGTTTAAATAAAATCCTTATCCCATCTGTGAAACACGGTATATAGTGTGTGTTGTGTGTGTGTGTGTGTGTGTGTGTGTGTGTGTGTGTGTGTGTGTGTGTATATATATACGGTATATCGGAGGCGATTGCTCTAAGACTGCAAGGGAAGCTCAGCTTCCCCTAAAATGTCAAAAAATAAGCGCTCAACTTTTGTTCAGAATCAGCTTCTTATCACTGGTAACAACGCGGCTTTCCTCTCACTCATTTTTGCAGCTTCACAGTGCTTTAAACAGGGTGGACGCTGAGCGTCCACAGAGTTCAATGGCAAAGCAAAGCATGCAGCGAAACGAGACAAGTCATTGGATAAATGCTGGGCTTTGTCCCGCCCATCGGACGCTCAGCATCTCTGGGGGTCTATGGGGCAGTGGGCTGGCCTCGGCTGGCCCGGACGCTCAGCTTCTGCATGATGATTGGATGATCTGTCTGAGGCTGAATCCCTTTTTGATTAACAGCTAAATGAGCGAATCAGCAATCTTTTGGTGTAAACATCAGTGGGAGCATTTTTTAAATTTTCATTCTGTTGTGAGTTGGACCGGAGACTTTCCTAATCATCTTAGGCCTTGTCCACACGTAGCTAGGTATTTGAATAAACGCATATATTTTTGTGCGTTTGGGCCTTTCATCCACATGCAAACGCAGTTTTACACCACCAAAAACAAATGATTATGAAAACTCCGGCCAAAGTGGAGATTTTGGAAAACTCCGTTTTTGTGTTGGCGTGTGTACGTATGAAAACGGCGTTTTAGAGTCCAGAACATCACAATCTGTGACAAATGATACTGTGATGTCATATGCGCGACCACTGTAATTGACTGCCTTGCTGTGGAAGGATGAACGACAGCAGAGAAGTTTTCATTTTTATGTTAATTCAAACACTCTCTGCGTGTTTGTTTTTACAAGTTCAGCTTCTCCAATACGTGGAGGAGCAAAGGAGAAGTTTTTTGTTACTTACTTTTTTGTTTTGAAGGATTC